>JAUMJL010002611.1:0-24261 GCA_033558185.1 Dromococcyx pavoninus
CCTCGCGCGCTCTGATTGGTAGCGGCGTGCGGTGGCGCGGGTGACGGTTGGGACCTTGAAGGGGAAGGGTGGGCGGGGCCAACTCTGTCCGCCCGCTCCCATTGGCTGGCCCCGGCAGAAGCCCCACTCCTTCCTCACAGCCCCGCCCCCTCCCCGCTATTTCGGGGGGACATTGTTACCTCAGCCCTAGGGACGCCCCCCCAAATCACCCCAAATTGTCCCCACGCCCCCTGCCCGGGCCTCGGGACCCCTCAGTCTCCCCAGCATTGTCCCCACAGCCACCCTTCTGCCACAAGAGCTCCCCAGCCGCCCCCATATTGTCCCCACGGCTCCCCTCTGTGCCCCAGGGACCCTTCAGTCACTCCCACAATTGTCCCCATGTACCTCCCGGTGCTCCAGGGACCCCCTGGCCACCTTCACATTGTCCCGATGCCCCCCCCCCCGTGCCCCAACACCCCCAGATCGCCCCCACATTGTCCCCACAGCCCTCCTATGCCCCAAGCACCCCCAGATCACCCCCACACCCCCGTGTCCCAACATCCCCAGATCACCCCCACATTTTTCTCACAGCCCTCCTATGCCCCAGGGACCCTCCTGTCACCCACACATTGTCCCTACACTCTCCTTTGTGCCCCTGGGACCCCTTGTCACCCCTACATTGTCCCCAGAGCCTCTGTGCCCCAGGAACCCCCCTGCCATGCCCACATTGTCCCCACGGTCCCTCCTGCACCCCTGGGACCCCTTGTCACCCCTACATAGTCCCCACAGCCCCTGGGACCCCCCCATCACCCCCACATTGTCCTGACAGCCCCCAGTCACCACAAATAGTCCTCACGCCCCCTGCCTGTGCGTCAAAGACACCCGCGGTCACCCCCACATTGTTCCCACAACCACCTTTCTGCCACAAGTGCCCCCCCCCCCATCACCCCCATATTTTCCCCACGGCTCCCCCCTGTGCCCCAGGGACCCTTCACTTTGTCCCCTCACCTCCCCCCCGGTGTCACAGGGACTCCCTGGCCACCCCCACATTGTCTCCGTGGGGCCCCCCTGTGCCCCAAGGACCCACCTGGTCACCTTTACATTGTCCCCACAGCCCTTGTGCCCCAGGGACCCCCCTGTCACCCTGTCACCCCCACATAGGGCCCCCCCCTATGCCTCAGGGAACCCCAGTTCACTCCACACTGTCCCCACGGGCCCCTCCCATGCCCCAGGAACCCTCACGGTCACCCCCACATTGCCCCCACGGCCCCAGTGCCACAAGGACCCATCCAGTGTCCCTCATGTTGTCCCCATGCCCCCTGTGCCCCAGGGACACCCCCCATCATTCCCAAATCGTAGCCATGTACCCCCTGTGCCCCAGGGACCCCCTGGTCACCCCCACATCATGCCCATGACCCCTCCTGCGCCCCAGGTTTGTGGATGGGGTGCCCAGGTGGCTGCCCCATCCCTGGAGGTACCCATGTCCGCGGGGTGGAACTGGGTGGGCTTGGAGGTCCCTTCCAACCCATTCCACGATTCCATGATGGCTCAGATGCTGGCAGAGCTTCCTGGGAAAAGGGGGGTCTGGAGATGCCCACACATTGAGCTGGGATGCCCACCCCGTGCCAGTGCAGCCCTGGTGCCCTCTGGCCACCCACGGTGAGGGTTGAGAATAAAGGAATTAGAGGCAGGCGCATCCCGGGTCTGGCATGACTTCTAAGACTTGTTTTGGAGTTTATGTCTTTATTTCCATATTATTATTATTATTGTTGTTGCTGTTGTTGTTTTGTTGTTATCATTATTGTTATTATTGCTTTTGTTGTTGTTATTATTATTATATTTACATCCTTTATTTCAGCAGGAAGGAACGATTCCATCAATCCCGTAACGAGACAAGAACTGGGACAGAAATATTTCCCCCTTACTCACTGGTGTAGAAACCCTCCTATTAATCTCATTCATATTTTATTACTTTCCAAGGACTAATTTTATTATTATTATTAACTTCACAACAGCCAAATCTCTGCTAATTAGAACTTTGGAGCCAGTTCTTCTGATACTGAAAATGTTGGCAAATAAACTCTCTAAGATTTGTTTTAGAGTTTATATCTTTATTCCCATATTATTATTATTTTTTTTATTTACATCCATTATTATTATTATATTTATTTATATCCTTTATTTCAGTAGGGAGGAATAATTCCATCAATCCTGTAAAGAGACAAGAGCTGGGACAGAGGATATTTCCCCCTTACACACAGGTGTAGAAACCCTCCCGTTAATCTCATTCATATTCTATTACTTTCCAAGGACTAATTTTATTATTATAATGGACTTCACAACAGCCAAATCTCTGCTCATTGGAGCTCTGGAGCTCTGCCCGACCTTGCTTTCTTAGATAAGGGAGGAAGGATTGTCTGGGAACAGCACTGTTTTCAAAACTGACGCTCAGAGGAGCTGGGTCTGACTTTCAAAACCGTTCCTTAGCCCTTGACCAAAGTCAGAAAACCAATTCTACTGAAAACCAACTCTACTTAAATCAAAATATTCCACTCTCCGCATTCCAAAATATTCCCCTCTCTGTATCACTATTACAAAAAGAGGAATGTTTTGCTTTAAGCTAAAGCAGAATCAGTTTTCTGTAGAATTAGTTTTTTATAAAATCAGTTTTCCAACCCATCTCAGTTAAATTCCACCTCAGCAACTGTGGTTTTCTTAAAAGTTAGAGACCACCTTTTCCTGACAGCATCTTTTTTTTAAACAGTGTTTTTCCAGGCACTGTTTTAAGAAAAATGATAACACGTTGTGTTAAGTATGGTCTGTGCTGAACAGATGTGTCTCCCTCTGTTTGCAGTCTCTACCTATTTAAAATACAGGGTCAGACAGAGCTCCAAAGCTCCAATGAGCAGAGATTTGGCTGTTGTGAAGTCCAAAATAAAATTAAAATTAGTTCTTGGAAATATGAATATGAATGAGATTAATGGGAGGGTTTCTACACCTGTGTGTAAGGGGGAAATATCTTCAGTCCCAGCTCTTGTCTCATTATATCATTGATGAAATTGTTCCTTCCTGCTGAAATAAAGGATGTAAATAAATAAATAAATAAATAAAACAAATATAATAATAATAATTAGTAATAATAATAGTAGTAGTATGGAATTAAAGGAATAAACTCCAAAACAAGTCTTAGAGAGTTTATTTGCCAGCATTTTCAATATCAGGAGAACTGGTTCCAAAGTTCCAATTAGCAGAGATTTGGCTGTTGTGAAGTTCATAATAATAATCAAATTAGTTCTCAGAAAGTAATAGAATATGAATGACATTAATGGGATGATTTCTACACCAGTGTGTAAGGGGGAAATATTTCTGTCCCAGTTCTTGTCTCGTTACGGGATTGATGGAATCGTTCCTTCCTGCTGAAATAAAGGATGTAAATAAATAGAAGTAAATTAATGTAAATAATAATAATAATAATAATAATAATAATAATAATAATAATAATAATAATAATAATAATAATAGTATGGAATTAAAGAAATAAACTCCAAAACAAGTCTTAGGGAGTTATTTGCTGGTATTCTCAGTATCACCTGCTCCAGTCAGGCAGGGGCTGGCAGTGCAGCACCCAGTTGAGGCAGGCAAGGAGGGGGATGAGCACCAGGCGGGCATTGTTGGCACAGTTGGATGAGCAGGCTCAGAGCCAGGAACCAGAAGGGAAGCACCCACGAGCCACTGAAACCCACCGTGGTGATGTGGCTGCCGGGGCAAGGCCAGGCTGGTGTGACCGGTGGCATCCCCTGGCACAATTAGCCAGGCAGAGATAACGAAGGCGCAGTGTGCCCGGAGAGGGCAGTGGACTCCGACTTGGCATATCATGAAATCATGGAATGTTTTGGGTTGGGTTGGAAAGCACCTCAAAGCCCATCCAGTTCCACCCCCCTGCCATGGGCAGGGACATCTCCCACTGGATCAGGGGGCTCCAAGCCCCATCCAACCTGGCCTTGAACACCTCCAGGGATGGGGCAGCCACCACTGCTCTGGGCAACCTCCCCACTTTCATCATGAGGAATTTCTTCCTGATGTCCAATTTAAATCTTCCCCCTTCCAATTTAAAGCCATTCCCCCTCCATCCCATCCCTCCAGGCCCTTGGAAAAAGTCTCTCCCCAGCTTTCTTGTGGGTTCTTTCCATACTGGAAGACTGCTGCAAGGTCTCTTTGAGCAGCAGGTGAGCTCCGGACTCTGGAGGTTCCAGGAGGAGGAGGAGGAGGTCTGAGGTGTCCCTGACCCCCTGTCCATCCCCACGGGGCCACTTGGAGCAGCTCCAAGCACAACAGCCCAAGCCAAGCGGAGCCAAACTGCTCTGAGTGGAAGGGAGTTGACCCGATCCACTTGGAACCAACCTGACCCGAGCAGACCTGAACCGCTCCAATTGGAACCACGTGGATCCTAGCAGATCTGAGCTGGGTGGGGTCAAACCACTCCAATCCGAACTGAGCAGAACTGAGCCGACCCAATCCAAGCCAACTGGAGCTGAGTGGATCCAACCTGAGCCAATCGGATCCACTCCAAACAGAGTTGATAAGACCCAAGCCAAGCCAAACGGCTCCAATTGGAACCGAGTGGATCCAAACAGTGCTGATTGGATCCGAGTGGATCTGATCTGACTCGATCTGATGCAATTGGATCCGAGCTGAGGGGATGCAAACAGAGCTGAACAGAGCCGATTGGACCCGATCTGACCTGAGTGGAGCTGAGTGGATCCAAACAGAGCCAACTGGAACCAAGCAGAGCCGAATGGCTTGAGACAAGACGAGCAGACTCGAGTTGATCCAATCGGATCCGACCTGAGCCAACCCAATCCAATTGGACCTGAGCTGAGCTGAGCAGAGCTGAAATGCTCCGATCAGAACCAAGCGGAGCCAAACAGACCTGATCAGAACCGAGTGAATCCGAACAAGATCCAAGCAGACGTGAGTGGATCCAAACAGACCCGAGCGGAACCAAATGGATCTGAACAGATCCAAGCAGAGCCAATTGGATCCGAACAGACTCGAATGGATACGAACAGACCCAAATGGATCTGAACAGACCCAAGTGGATCCGAATGGATCCAAACAGACCTGAGTGGAGCCGAGTGGATCCAAACAGACCCGTGTGGATCCGAATGAATCTGAACAGACCCGAGTGGAGCCGAGTGGATCCGAACAGACCCAAATGGATCCAAACAGACACAAACGGAACCAAACGGATCTGAACAGACCCGAGTGGATCCGAATGGATCCAAACAGACCTGACTGGAGCCGAGTGGATCCAAACAGATCCGAATGGATCCAAACAGACCCGAGCAGAACCGAAAGGATCAGAACAGACCCGGGTGAATCCAAACAGACCCGAGTGGATCTGAATGGATCTGAACAGACCTGAGTGGAGCCGAGTGGATCCGAACAGACCCGAGTGGATCCAAATGGATCCAAACAGAACTGAGCGGAAACGAGTGGATCCAAACAGACCCGAGCGGAGCCGAACAGTACCGAGCGGAAACGAGTGGATCCGAACAGCCCCGAGTGGAGCCGAGTGAATCCGAACGGAGCCGAACGGAGCCGAACGGAGGCGAGCACAGCCGAGCGGCCCCGACCCCCCCCCGCGGGGCGGCCGTGACGTCATGAGGGGCGGGGCTGGGGCCGCGCGCGCTCCCCCCGCCGCCTCCGCCGCCGCCGCCGCCCGAGGTGAGTGCGGACCCCCCCGCGCCCCCCGCCCCGCCCCGCATTGTTGTGCCGGAGAGGGGGGGGACGCTTTGTTCCTCCCGGTACCGGGGCTATCGCCGCCCCCGTCCCCTTCCCCGTCGCGCTGGGGGCCGCTCCGGCCGCCGGGAACGGGGACCCCCCGTCCTCCCGGGAACGGGACTCCCTCGGGAATGGGGACCTCTGTCCCGCGGTAACGGGACCCCCCCGCCGGTAACGACCCCCCCCCCCCGGTAACGGGACTCCCCCCGGTAACGGGGAGCTCTCCCCGCCCCGGTAACGGGACCCCGCCGGCAACGGGGACCTCTCCCCGCCCCGGTAACGGGACCCCGCCGGCAACGGGGACCTCTCCCCGCCCCGGTAACGGGGTGTTCCCCCCCGCCGCGATCCGTCGATGCATGCGCCCCTCACCCACCCGCGTCGATTCGGGCAACCGGTGTCGCCCCACGCACAGGGCGGGGGTAGCCTCCCTCCTCCCCCCCCCGCGGGCACCGGGAGGTTCGGACCGGGACCCCCCTCCAGTGCGGCACCGGGAACTGGCACCGGGAACCGGGAACCCCGCGGGATGAGACCGACCCACCCCCCCCTCCCCGCGAGGTGGCACCGGAACACCCCGGGATGCACCGAGAACCGGCACTGAGACCCCCCCCGGGATGGCACGCCATGGGGACCCCTGCCCCGGATGTACTGGGACCCCCCCGGGGTGGCGCCAGGAACCCACCAGGACGGCACTGGGACCTGGCGGGCGGGACACCCCCCCTCCCCGGGATGGCATCGCCACAGGGACCCCCCCCCCCAGGGTAGCACCGGGAACCCCCCGGGATTGCACCAGGAACCCGGCACCGAGGCCCCCCCCGAGGTGGCACCAGGACCGACCCGGGATGCACTGGGAACCAGTGCCGGGATTCCCCCGGGATGGCACCGGGAACCCCGCTGGGATGGCTCGGTCGTGGGGCCCACCCCCGGGATGGCACTGCCATGGGAACCCCTCTGGGATGGCAGCGAGAACCCCCCCGGGATGTACCGGGAGCCCCCCAGGGTGGCAACGGGAACCGCTTGGGATGGCACGATCATGGGGATCCCCGCAGGGTGGCACTGGGGACCCCCAGGCATCCAGCACCAAAACTGGAGACCCCAGGGGCCCCGACCGTGCCCGGGACGCCCTGACCGTGCCCATGGTGCCCTGACCGTGCCCGTGGCATCCCGGCTGTGCCCACAGCAGCCTGACCGTGCCTGTGGCACCTCAGCCGTGCCCGTGGTACCTTGGCTATAACTGTGGCACCCTAACCGTGCCCAGGGCACCCCAGCTGAGCCTTTGTTCCCAGGGCTGTCACCATGTCACCCTGGCCACGCCTGTGGCACCCCAACTGTTGCCATGGCACCTTGATGGTGTCTGTGGCACTCCGGCTGTGCCGATGGCACCCTGACTGTGCCCATGGCACTCTGAATGTGCCCGTGGCACCCTGGCCATGCTTTTGTCCCCCTGGCTGTGACAATGACATCCTGACCATGCGTGTGGCACCCTAACTTTGCCCGTGGCACCCTATCTGTGCCTTTGGCACCCTGACCATGCCCATAGCATCCCGACTGTGCCGATGGCACCCTGGCCATGCCTGTGGTTTCCTGGCAGTGCTTGTAGCATGCCAGCTGTTCCCCTGGCACCCTGGCTGTGTTGGTGGCACCCTGACCATGCCTGTAGCTCCCTGGCTGTGTCCGTGGCACCCTGGCTGTGCCGGTGTCATCCTGGCCGTGTCTGTGGCACCTCAGCCGTTCCCCTGGCACCTCAGCCGTTCCCCTGGCACCCCAGCTGTACCCATGGCACCCCGGCTGTACCCATGGCACCCTGACCATGCTGATGTCACCCCAGCTATTCCCGTGGCACCCTGGCTGTGCCCGTGGCGCCTTGGCTGTGCTTTTGTCCCCATGACTGTGCCTCTGGCACCCCGACTGTGCCCCTGGCACCCCAACTGTTCCTGTGGCACCCTGGTTGTGCCGATGGTGCTCCTGACCATGCCCATAGCATCCCGACTGTGCCAGTGGCACCGTGACCATGCCCTTGACATCCCAGATGTTCCCCTGGCACCCTGACCATGCTTTTGTCACCACAGCTGTGCCGATGGCACCCTGACTGTGCCCGTAGCTTCTTGACTGTGTCCGTGGCATCTCAGCCGTTCCTCTGGCACCCCAACCATGCCCATGGCACCCTGGCTGTGCCAATGGCACCCTGACCATGCCGATGGCACCCTGCCCATGCCCCTGGCAACTCAGTCTTACCCGTGGCACCCTGGCCATGCCGATGTCACCCTGCCCGTTCCCGTGGCACCCCGCTTGTGTCCATGGCACCCTGGCTGTGCCGATGGCACCCCAACTGTGCCAATGGCACCCCAGCTGTTTCCCTGACACGCCGGTTGTGCCCGTGGCGCCCCGGTCATTCTTTTGTCCTCATGGCTGTACCCCTGGCACCCCGACTCTGCCCGTGTCACCCCAGCCGTGCCCATGGCACCCCAGCCCCCCTTTCGCCGGGGTGCCCCCCCCCATTCCCACGCCCGTTCCTGGCCCCCCACCCTCCCGGAAATCCTTCCGAGGCGGTTGCGGGCCCCCCCCCCCCCCCCCCCGAGCTCTCCCCCCCCCTTCCTGCTTCCCGCTGGGCAGCGCAGAACAATTCCCGGCCGCCCGCATCCTGCCCAGCCTCGGGGGTGGGTACGGGGTGGGGGTGGGATACCCCGGGACAGCGGGGGGGGGGGGGGGGGGGGGGGTCCCTAGGCAGGACACGGAGTGGGGCACGGGGGAGGGGGGGACACCCCGGGAACAGGGAGCAGGGTGGGGGAGTCCCCAAGCAGGACACGGGGGGGGACGGACGGACATCCCAGGATGGGGGTTGGGGGGCTGGGCAAGGCAGGACATAGACACGGGAGGGGGGACACTGGGGGGGACGACACCCCAAGACAGCGGGGACAGTCCTCAGGTAGGACACGGAGGGGGGACACTCTGGGACAATGGGAGGAGTCAGGGGGTCCCCAGGCAGGATACGGGGGACACACACGGTGGGGGGAGGCACACCTCGGGACAGCAGGCAGGGTTGGGGGGGTCCCTGGGCAGGACATGGGGGGGCACCCTGGGACAATGGGCAGGGTCCCTCAGCAGGACATAGAGGGGGGCACTGTGTGGGGGCACCCTGGGACAGCAAGCAGGGTCGGGGGTCCTCAGGCAGGACATGGAGGCTGCACCCTGGGACAGCTCGGGGGGTCCCCAGGCAGGACACGGGGTGAGGGGGACACCCCGGGACAGTGGGCACTGTTGGGGGGTCCCCAGGCAGGGCACAAGGTGGACACATGGTGGGGGACACCCTGGGACAGCAGGCAGGGTCTGGGGGTCCCCAGACAGGACATTGAGGGGACACCCTGGGACAGGGTTGGGGGGGTCCCTGGACAGGACATGGAGTGGGGGCACTGCAGGGGGACACCCTGGGACAGCAGGGTGGGGGTCCCAGGCAGGACACGGAGGGGGGGGGGTGGGAAGCGGAAAGCCCCCCCTTCCTCCAGCCTTTCCTTCCCGGTGGCCTCGTCACAGCCTGGAGGAGGGATCTTGGCAGAGGGGGAGGCACAGCAAGTGGGGGACCCCGCCTGTGCCCCCCCCCCCTTTGCGTGGGGTGCCCGCGGCCTCGTGACGCGCGGCCCTCAATGCCCGCCTTGTCCCCCGCCGCCCGCGTGACGCCGGCTCCGCTGGGGTCGCTGCCCCTCGCACCCTGACGGGGTGTGGCCGTGTGTGTCACCCCCCTCCAGGCCCTCTGTGTCCCCCCACCCCCTCCTCGGTGGCACCATGGCCCACCGCTGCCCGCTGCCGACCCTCGCCTCGCTGCTGGCCCTCGCCACCGCTGCCACCTCTGCCACCTCTGCCAGCGCCTCGTGGAGCGCTGTGCCCCGAAAAACCGTCCCCTACGCGGGTGAGTAGGGGGTGTTCCCTGCGTGTGCCCACCCCGGGGGTGGGGGGGGGCGTGGGGACAGGGGTAAGGGGTGGGGGAACCATCTGTGCCAGCCCTTGGTGGCAGCGTGGGGACATCCCGGATTGGTGGCCCCAAAAGTGTGGGGAGCGGAAGGGGGTTGGCGTGGGGACACTGCCCGGTGTCCCCGGGCTGTGGTGTTGTCCCTGTCCCCAGCCCTGTGCCAACTGCCCCCTCCCGAACCCTGTGCCCTGTCCCAAACTCTGTGCCCTGTCCCCAATCCTGTGCCGTCACCTCTGTGTCCCCAGGCTGTGACATTGCCCCTGTCCCCAGCCCTGTGCCCTGTCCCTGTGCCCAGCCCTGTGCCATCACCCCTGTCCCCAACACTGTGCCATCGCCCCGTCCTCATCCCCGTGGCCTGTCCCTGTCCCCAGCCCTCTGCCAACCCCCCCTGTCCCCAGCCCCGTGCCACCACCCCTGTCCTCAACCCTGTGCCATCTCCCATGTCCCCAGCCCTGTGCCCTGTCCCTGTCCAGAGCCCTGTGCCAACCTCGCCGTCCCCAACCCTGTGCCATCACCCCGTGTCCCTGGGCTGTGGCATTGCCCTTGTCCCCAGCCCTGTGCCCTGTCCCCAGCCCCGTGCCATCACCCCTGTCCCCAACCCTGTGCCATCGATCCAGTCCCCATCCCTGTGCCCTGTCCCTAGCCGTGTGCCAACCCCCCCAGTCCCCAGCCCTGTGCCTTATCCCTGTCCCCAACCCTGTGCCATCACCCGTGTCCCCAGCCCTGTGCCAATCCCCCGTGTCCCCAGCCCTGTGCCCTCACCCCTGTGTCCCCGGGCTGTGGCATCGCCCCTGTCCCCAACCCGGTGCCACCTCCCTCCGTGCCGTCCCCAGCCCTGTCCCTGTGCCCATCTGTGCCGTGTGCCTGTCCCCGTGCCGTGCCAGCACCGGTGTCCCTGTCCCTTTGGAGGCCCTGTGTCCCCATCCCTTTGCCCATTCCCCTGTCCCCCAGTGGTGCCAATGCCTCGTGGCCCCTGTCTCTTTGTTGTGCCACTGTCCCCATGCCATGTCCCCTGTCCCTGTGCCATCCCCATGCCCGAGACCCCCTTCCCTTTGAGGTGTCCCCATGCCACGTCCCCTGTCCCTGTGCCACCCCACACCCGAGGCTCCCCCCATGTCCCCACACCCGTGTCCCCATCCCTTCTCCGTGCCAGTGCCCCCCTGTCCCCACGCTGTCCCCTCGCTGTGCCAACCCTGTGTCCCCGTCCCTGCGCGGGGGCCCTGGCGCCCACCCCATCAATGGGGCCTTTCTGTGGGGCCTGGGGGCAGGGGTGGCACACGGGGGGGGTCATGGCGGGGGGTGGCAGGGTCTCACCAAAGGCCACTGTGTTCCCCCAGCCCTGCCAGGGCCTGCCTGGGTGACAAAGAGCCCTTTGTGTGCCCGCGGAGGGGGGGCTTTGGTAGCAGGGGGAGTGGGAGCTGTGGGTGCCCCGGGGGGGCAGTGGGGAAAGGGGTGACTTGGGGGGGGGGGAAGCAGTGGGGGGGAGGACTGTGGGTGCCTTGGGGGGGGCGGCAGTGGGGGGACACGGCTATGGGTGCCCTCGGGGAGGGGGACACAGTGGGGAAAGGGGTGACTTTTGGGGGGGGAAGCAGTGTTGGGGGCACTGTGGGTGCCCTGGGGGGGCAGCAGGGAAAAGGGTGACTCTGGGGGGGGCACTGTGGGTGTCTTAGTGGGGGGCAGCAGGGAAAGGGGTGACTTGGGGTGGGGGGGGCAGTGGGTGGGAGGATGACTATGGGTGCCCTTGGGGAGGGGGACACGGTGGGGAAAGGGGTGACTTTTGGGGGGGGAAGCAGTGTTGGGGGCACTTTGGGTGCCCTGGGGGGCAGCAGGGAAAGGGGTGACTTGGGGTGGGGGGACAGTGTGTGGGGGGAAGACTGTGGGTGCCCTGGGGGAGGTGCAGTGGGGAAAGGAGTGAATTGGGGTGGGGGGCAGCAGGGACAGCGGTGACTTGGGGTGGGGGGACAGTTGAGGGAGGGCACTGTGGGTGCTCTAGGGGGGGACAGTGGGGAAAGGGGTGGCTGGGGGGGGCAGCAGTGGGGGGGGAGATGACTGTGGGTGCCCAAGGAGGGTGCAGTGAGGAAAGGGGTGACTTGGGGTGGGGGCAGCAGTTGAGGGAGGGGGACTATGAGTGCCCTTGAGGGGGGGCAGCGGGGAAAGGGTCGACTTGGGTGGGTGGGGCAGCAGTTGAGGTGGGCAGAGCCGGGTGCCCGGGGGGGGAGGGCAGCAGGGAAGGGGGTGTCTCTGGGGCTGTCGGTGGCTCCACCCTGATGTCCCCACGTGTGTCCCCCCCCCCTCCCCAAAACCCCACAGAGCTTCAGGCCGTGGCCAAGCGCTTCTCCCGGGGGGGGGTCTCGCACTACCTGACGCTGACGCTGGACGAGGCCGAGGCTCTGCTCTACGTGGGTGCCCGTGAGGCCCTCTTCGCCCTGACCACGGGCACCGTGGAGCTCAAAGCAGCCGTGAGCACCCCCCTTTTTCATTTTTTTTTGGGGGGGGTGCACCCACTTTTTAGTGGGGGGGGGTTCCCATCCAGCTTTCTGACCCTTTGTCTCCCCTCAGATCTCTTGGGAAGCCCCCGGGGACAAGAAAGCCGAATGCATCCAGAAGGGCAAGAACAACCAGGTTTGAAGGATGGGGGGGGGGGGGTCCCAGGGGCTGTGTTGGGTCCCAGGGCACCCCGATGTCCCCCCCACCCCATTATTTTTGCTCTTCTTTCCTCCCCCTCCAGACCGATTGCTTCAATTACGTGCGGTTCCTGCAGAGCTACAACAGCTCCCACCTCTACGCGTGCGGCACCTACGCCTTCCAGCCCAAGTGCACCTACATCGTGAGTGTCACCCCTGGGAGAGCCCCCCAAAACCTGGGGGGTGGCCCCCAAAACTTGGTGGGGCTCCCTGCCCCCCCTCCCGCCCCTGGGGGTCAGGTGTAGAGAAGCTCCTCTGGCTTCAGGAGCGTCGTTTAGGGGAGCATCATCATTTGGGGGGTGTCCCTGTTCTCAGGAGGGTAGTCCGGGGATGCCCCTGTCCCCTTGGAGCATCATTTAGGGGTGTCCCTGTGCCAGGGGTGTCCCTGTGCCCAGGGGTGTCATTCAGGGGTGTCTCTGTGCCCAGGAAGGTGGTCCAGGGGTGCCCCTGTCCCCTTGGAGCATCATTTAGGGGTGTCCTTGTCCCTAAAATGGGACATCCAGGCATGTTCCTGACCCCAGCAGGGTTGTCTGCTGGTGCCCCTGTCCCAGGAGGATCATTTAGGGGTGTCCCTGTTCCTGGGAGCATCATTTAGGGATGTCCCTGTCCCCATAACGGGTCATTCAGGGGTGTCAGTGTGCACAGGAAAGTGGTCCAGGGGTGTCCTTATCCCCAGGAAGGTTGTCCAAGGTTCTCCCTCTCCCTTGGAGCATCATTTAGGAGTGTCCTTGTCCTCAGTGTGGCACATCCAGGACTGTCCCTGTCACCAGGAGGGTTGTCTTAGGGTGTCCCTGTCTCTAGGAGCATCATTTAGGGGTGTCCCTGGGAGCATCATTTAGAGTTGTCCTTGTCCCCACAAAGGGTCATTCAGGGCTGTCCCTGTCCCCAGGAATGTTGTCCAGGGGTGTCCTTTTCCCTGGGAGCATCATTTAGGGATGTTCCTGTCCCCATAATGGCTCAACCAAGGTCTTCCCTGTCCCCAGGAGATTTGTCTGGGGGTGTCCCTGTCCCCAGAACCAGTTTGGACGTGGAGGGGGATGTGGACTGGGTTGGGATTCAGGCCCCCCACCTACACTTTTGCCCCACCAGGAGCTCTCTGGCTTCACCCTGGACCAAGTGGCGTTCGAGGACGGCAAAGGGAAGTGTCCATATGACCCCACCAAGGGCCACACCGGCCTCATCGTGGGTAGGTGGCACCGCCGGGCACCTGCTGGGGTTGGGGGGGGGGTCCCTGCTGTGCCCCCCCCCCCCCTCCAGTCCCCCTGAACCCTTGCCTTGCAGATGGGGAGCTGTACTCGGCCACCTTCAACAACTTCTTGGGCACGGAGCCCGTCATCCTCCGCAACCTGGGCCCCCACTACTCCATGAAGACAGAATATCTGACCTCCTGGCTGAATGGTAGAGTTGAGGGGGGGACACGTGGAGGGGACACCGTGGGGCACAGAACCCCCCCTTCAGAGGTCTTAACCTCTGAGAAACCGGTGCCCTTGGCCTGGACGGGCACAGCCTCTGCTGGGTGAAAAACTGGATGGATGGCTGCACCCAAAGGGTGGGGAATGGAGATAAATCCAGTTGGAAACCAGTCACGAGTGGCATCTCCAGGGCTCAGTGCTGGGACCAGTCCTGTTCAATATCTTTATCAATGATCTGGGCAAAGGGATCAAGTGCTCCCTGAGCAAGGTTGGGGATGGCATCAAGCTGGGTGGGAGTGTGGATGTGCTGGAAGGAAGGGAGGCTCTGCAGAGGGATCTGGCCAGGCTGGATCCATGGGCTGAGACCAACGGGATGAGGGTCAACAAGGCCAAGGGCCGAGTCCTGCACTTGGGACACACCAAGGCCAGGCAGCTCCAGGCTTGGGGCAGAGTGTCTGGAGAGCTGCCTGGGGGAGAAGGAGCTGGGGGTGTTGGTTGGCAGGGGCTGAGCATGAGCCAGCAGTGGCCCAGGTGGGCAAGAGGGCCAATGGCACCTTGGGCTGTGTCAGACACAGCGTGGGCAGCAGGAGCAGGGCAGGGATTGTGCCCCTGCCCTGGGCACTGGGGAGGCCACCCCTCGAGTGCTGGGGTCAGTTCTGGGCCCCTCACTCCAAGAAGGCCCTTGAGGGGCTGGAGCGCGTCCAGAGAAGGGAGCGGAGCTGGGGAAGGGGCTGGAGAACAAGTGCTGAGAGGAGAGGCTGAGGGACCTGGGCTTGTTCAGCCTGGAGAAGAGGAGGCTGAGGGGAGACCTCATCCCTGTCTGCAACTGCCTGAAAGGAGGCTGTGGGGAGGTGGGTGCTGGGCTCTGCTCCCAGGTGACCGGTGATGGGACGAGAGGAAATGGCCTCAAGTTGCACCAGGGGAGGTTCAGATTGGATATTGGGAAGGATTTCTTTATCAAGAGGGTTCTCAGGCCCTGGCAGAGGCTGCCCAGGGAGGGGGTGGAGTCCCCATCCCTGGAGGGGTTTAAAAAAATGATAAATGAGTTTTTGAGGGACAGTGTTTAGTGGATGATGGGGGCGGTTGGACTCAATGATCTCAAAGATCTTTTCCAACCTTATGATTTGATGATTCCTCTTCCCACCCACAGAACCCCACTTCGTGGCTTCAGCGTACGTGCAGGAGAGCACGGGCAGCAGCACCGGTGATGATGACAAGGTCTACTTCTTCTTCAGCGAGCGCGCGGTTGAGTACGACTGCTACGCCGAGCAGGTGGTGGCCCGCGTGGCACGGGTCTGCAAGGTACCAGCAGGGGACATCCCGTGCGTGGGGGCAGCATCCTGGTGTGGCTTCGCTCCAGCGCTGAGTGTGGTGACAACAAGATGACAGCAGGCTGGGTGGGAGTGTGGTAAATGGAGTTAGATCCAGTTGGAAACCAGTCACAAGTGGCATCTCCAGGGCTCAGTGCTGGGACCAGTCCTGTTCAATATCTTTATCAATGATCTGGGCGAAGGGATCGAGTGCACCCTGAGCAAGGTTGGGGGTGACACCAAACTGGGTGGGAGTGTGGATGTGCTGGAAGGAAGGGAGGCTCTGCAGAGGGATCTGGCCAGGCTGGATCCATGGGCTGAGACCAACGGGATGAGGGTCAACAAGGCCAAGGGCCGAGTCCTGCCCTTGGGACACACCAAGGCCAGGCAGCTCCAGGCTTGGGGCAGAGTGTCTGGAGAGCTGCCTGGGGGAGAAGGAGCTGGGGGTGTTGGTTGGCAGGGGCTGAGCATGAGCCAGCAGTGGCCCAGGTGGGCAAGAGGGCCAATGGCACCTTGGGCTGTGTCAGACACAGCGTGGGCAGCAGGAGCAGGGCAGGGATTGTGCCCCTGCCCTGGGCACTGGGGAGGCCACCCCTGGAGTGCTGGGGTCAGTTCTGGGCCCCTCACTCCAAGAAGGCCCTTGAGGGGCTGGAGCGCGTCCAGAGAAGGGAGCGGAGCTGGGGAAGGGGCTGGAGAACAAGTGCTGAGAGGAGAGGCTGAGGGACCTGGGCTTGTTCAGCCTGGAGAAGAGGAGGCTGAGGGGAGACCTCATCCCTGTCTGCAACTGCCTGAAAGGAGGCTGTGGGGAGGTGGGTGCTGGGCTCTGCTCCCAAGTGACCGGTGATGGCACCAGAGGAAATGGCCTCAAGTTGTGCCAGGGCAGGGTCAGATTGGATATTGGGAAGGATTTCTTTATCGAGAGGGTTCTCAGGCCCTGGCAGAGGCTGCCCAGGGAGGGGGTGGAGTCCCCATCCCTGGATGTGTTTAAAAAATGGGTGGATGAGTTTTTGAAGGACAGGGTTTGGCATAAGATCAGTTTGGTTGGACTCGATGATCTCAAAGGTCTTGATCTCAAAGGTCTTTTTCAACTGGGAGATTCTATGACTCTTAAGATTCTATCTTGATGCCCCCAGGGCGATGTTGGTGGTGCCCGCACGCTGCAGAAGAAGTGGACGACCTTCCTGAAGGCGCGTTTGGTGTGCTCAGCGCCCGAGCAGCAGCTCCACTTCAACCACCTCCAGGCTGTCTTCACCCTGCCAGGGGCTGACTGGCAGGACACCACATTTTTTGGGGTCTTCCAGGCCCGCTGGTGAGTCCACGGGGGTGCAGCAGCTCCAGGGTTTCCTGTAGCTCTCCCTAAAAACCAGGCTGGGTGGGGCAGTTGTCGCACCAGAAGGATGAGGTGTCATCCAGAGGGACCTGGACAGGCTGTGGGAACCTCATGAGGTTCAAAAAGTGCAAGGTCCTACACCTGGGTCAGGGCAACCCCCAGTATCAATACAGGATAGGGGTGATGTGATTGGGATTAGCCCTGAGGAGAAGGGCTTGGGGTGCTGAGGGAGGAGAAGCTCTACATGAGCTGCACTGTGTGCTTCTAGCCCAGAAACCCCCCGTGTCCTGGGCTGCACCCAAAGAGTGGGACCAGAGGGGGAGGGAGGGGATTCTGCCCCTCTGCTCCGCTCTGGGGAGACCCCTCCTGGAGCCCTGTGTCCAGTTCTGGAATCCTCAGCACAGGAAGGACTTGGAGCTGTTGGTGACCAATGATAGAACTGGTGACCAATGATAGGACTTGAGGGAATGGCAGGAAGATGCCAGGGGAGGGTTAGGTTGGACCTCATGAAAAGGTTCTTCCCCCAGAGGGTGGTGGAGCACTGGAACAGCTCCCCAGGGAAGCAGTCACAGCCTGACAATATTCCAGAAGCGTTTGGGCAGTGTCCTCAGCCTCACGGGGTGAATGTTGGGGTTGTCCTGAGCAGGGGCAGGAGTTGGACTTAATGGTCCTTGTGGGTCCCTTCCAGCTCAGGGCATTCTGTGATTCTGAGTCCAGGGGAGGCCACGGAGATGATCCAAGGGCTGGAGCACCTCCTGTACGAGGACAGGCTGAGAGAGTTGGGGTTGTTCAGCCTGGAGAGGAGAAGGCTCTGGGGAGACCTTAGAGCAGCCTCCCAGGACTGAAAGGGGCTCCAGGAAAGCTGGGGAGGGGCTGTTGATCAGGGAGTGCAGGGATAGGATGGGTGGGAAGGGTTTTGAGCTGAAAGAGGGGAGATTGAGATGAGATCTCGGGTAGAAATGTTTTGCTGTGAGGGTGGGGAGGCCCTGGCCCAGGTTGCCCAGAGCAGTGGTTCTGCCCCATCTCTGGAGGTGTTCAAGGCCAGGTTGGATGGGGCTTGGAGCCCCCTGATCCAGTGGGAGGTGTCCCTGCCCATGGCAGGGGTTGGATCTGGTTGGACTTTGAGGTCCCTTCCAACCCAAACCATTCCATGATTCTATGACCTGCAGGGGGGACGTGGACGTCTCGGCCATTTGCCGGTACCACATCCTGGAGGTGAAGAAGGCCTTTGAGGGACCCTACAAGGAATACCGGGAGCAGGCCCAGAAGTGGGGCCGCTACTCGGATGAGGTTCCAAGCCCCCGTCCCGGCGCGGTGAGTGTTGGCTCTGGAGGTGAGGAGAGGAGGGAAGGGTGTGAAATCCAACCTGATGATGGTCTCCACCTCTCCCCCCCCCTCCCCAGTGCATCACCAACTGGCACCGCCGCAACGGCTTCGCCAGCTCCCTCGAGCTGCCCGACAACACCCTCAACTTCGCCAAGAAGCACCCCCTGATGGACGAGCCCGTCCTGCCCCACCGCGGGCGCCCGCTCCTCCTCAAGAAAGACTCCAACTTCACCCAGCTGGTGGTGGACCGGGTGCCAGGGCTGGATGGCACCGTCTACGAGGTGCTCTTCATCGGCACAGGTAACCCAGGGGGAGGGCCAGGAGGGGATGGGGAAGGCTCCCCCTGACTCCCACCGTGGGGATGTCCCTGACTCCCACCGTGCCCCTCAGGTGACGGTTGGGTGCACAAGGCCCTGGACCTGGGCACTGGGGTCCATCTGGTGGAGGAGCTGCAGGTTTTCGAGCCGGCGCAGCCCGTGGAGAGCCTGGTCCTGGCCGGCCGGAAGGTGAGTGACACCGTGGGGAGGGGCTGGTGCCCGGGGTGGCCCCTCACTGTGTCCCTTTGCCATGTCCTCTCACCACGTCCCCTCACCCTATCCCCTTGTCGTGTCCCCTCCCTGTATCCCCTCACCCTGTCCGCTCACTCTGTCCCCTCACCTTGTACCCTCCGTGTGTCCTCTCCCCATGTCCCTCTCCGTGTCCCCTCCCTGTGTCCCCTCACTCTGTCCCCTCCCCATATCCCTTTTCCCTGTCCCCTCCCTTTGTCCCTTTACCGTGTCCCCTCACTCTGTCCCCTCCCTGTATCCCCTTCCCCTCGCTGTGTCCCCTCCCCATAACCCCTCATCCTGTCCCTTTGCTGTGTCCCTCACCTTATCTCCTTCTCGTGTCCCCTCCCCATGTCCCTCACCCTGTCCCCTCACCCTGTCCCCTCACCATAACCCTTCTCCCAATCCTCTCACCCTGTCCCCTCACCATATCCCTTTGCTCTGTCCCCCTGCCTTATCCCCTCCACGTGTCCCCCCCCGTGTCCCTTCCCTGTGTCCCTTCCCTGTGTCCCCTCCCCATGTCCCTCCCCATGTCCCTTTGCTCTGTCCCCTCCCTGTGTCCCTCCCCATGTCCCCCCGTGTCCCCTCGCCGTGTCCCCTCACCGTGTCCCCCTGTGTCCCTCCGTGTCCCCCCATGTCCCCTCCCTGTGTCCCCCCCGTGTCCCCTCACCATGTCCCTCTGCTCTGTCCCCTCACCGTGTCCCTTTGCTCTGTCCCCTCCCTGTGTCCCTCCCCATGTCCCCCCATGTCCCCTCGCCGTGTCCCCTCACCGTGTCCCCCTGTGTCCCTCCCCGTGTCCCCCCCGTGTCCCCCCATGTCCCCTCCCCGTGTCCACCCCCGTGTCCCCTCCCCGTGTCCCCCCGTGTCCCCCCAAGTCCCCTCCCCGTGTCCCCCCATGTCCCCTCCCCGTGTCCCCCCATGTCCCCTCCCCGTGTCCACCCCCGTGTCCCCTCCCCGTGTCCCCCCGTGTCCCCCCAAGTCCCCTCCCCGTGTCCCCCCATGTCCCCTCCCTGTGTCCCCCCCGTGTCCCCTCACCATGTCCCCCTGTGTACCTCCGTGTCCCCCCATGTCCCCTCCCCGTGTCCCCCCCCGTGTCCCCCCATGTCCCCTCGCCGTGTCCCCTCACCGTGTCCCCCTGTGTCCCTCCGTGTCCCCCCATGTCCCCTCCCCATGTCCCCCCCGTGTCCCCCCATGTCCCCTCCCCGTGTCCCCCCCGTGTCCCCTCACCATGTCCCTTTGCTCTGTCCCCTCACCGTGTCCCTCTGCTCTGTCCCCTCACCGTGTCCCTTTGCTCTGTCCCCTCCCGGTGTCCCCTGGCCCTGCAGAAGCTGCTCTTCGCCGGTTCCCGTTTCCAGGTGGCCCAGTTGCCCCTGGCCGACTGCTCCCGGTACCGGTCGTGCACCGACTGCCTCCTGGCCCGGGACCCCTACTGCGCCTGGAGCCGCAACGCCAGCCTCTGCGTCCACGCCGAGGGCCTCAACGGGTGAGTGGGGACCCCCGGGGCGGAGGGGACACCCCAGGGTGCCGCAGGCTCCCCCCTCACCTCCGTTGTCTCCTCCCGCAGGTCCCACCTGGTCCAGGACGTGCTGAGCTCCGACACCCGCGCCTGCGCCCTGCCGCAGGTGGGCAAGCAAGGTGAGACCCTCCTTGGTGCCACGTGGAGCTGGGAGAGCTGGGGACACCATGGTGTCCCCCATTCCCACATTCCACTCCTGACCCATCCTGGTGCCACATGGAGCTGGGAGAGGTGGTGATGCCGTGGTGTCCCCCCATTCCCACCTCCCCTCTTGACTCGTCCTGGTGCCACCTGGGGTTGGAGAGGTGGTCGCACCGTGGTGTCTCCCCATTCCCACATTCCGCTCCTGACCCATCCTGGTGCCACATGGAGCTGGGAGAGGTGGTGACGCTGTGGTGTCTCCCCATTCCCATCTCCCCTCTTGTCCTGGTGCCACCTGGGGCTGGGAGAGGTGGTGATGCCGTGGTGTGCCCCCATTCCCACCTCCCCTCCTGACTCATCCCGGTGCCACATGGGGGTCGTAGAGGTGGTCACGCCGTGGTGTCCCCCCGTTCCCCCCTCCCCTCCTGACCCATCCCCTCTCCCGCAGGACCCATCATCCCCAAGAACGTGACGGTGGTGGCGGGCACCGACCTGGTCTTGACGTGCCGCTTGGCTTCCAACCTGGCTCAGGCTCTGTGGACCTTCGATGGCCGCGCGCTGGTGGCCGAGCAGGCGCTGGCGCTGCGCGATGCCCGCCTGCGGGCGCTGCTGGTGCCAGGAGCCGGGGCGCAGCACAGTGGCACATACCGCTGCTTCTCCGAGGAGCAAGGTGCCCGCCTGGGCACGGAGGTCTACCAGGTGATGGTGTTGGCAGGTCCCGGGATGCCTCTGGAGACCCGGGCGCCGCTGGAGAGCCTGGGGCTGGTGTGGGTGGTGGCCGTGTGCCTGGGCGCCCTTTGCCTGGTGCTGGTGCTGGTGGTGCTCTCGCTGTGGCGGCGGCTGCGGGAGGAGCTGGGCAAAGGTGCCAAAGCCATCGAGAGCACCTTGGTGTACCCCATCGAGCTGCCCAAGGAGCCCCCGAGCCCCCACTTCGTGCCCAGCGCCGCTTCCGATTCGGATGAGAAGCTTTGGGACCCAGCAAGTTATTACTACTCGGACGGCTCCCTCAAAATCGTGCCAGGTCATGCCAACTGCCGCAACGGCGGCCCCCCCGGTGCCACCTCGCCACCCAACGCCATCCCCGGGCAGCCCCTGCACTCGCCCACCCGCATCCACCTGGGGCCTCTGCGCGGTTCCTCCTCCAACGGGTACATCCGCCTGGCGCTGGGCACCGAGGAGCGGGCGCCCTGCGCCGACCTGGCCGAGGAGCTGCGGCGCAAACTGCAGCAGCGCCAACCCCTGCCCGACTCCAACCCCGAGGAGTCGTCGGTCTGAGGCGCCGCCGAGCAGCTGTACCTACCTCAGGGCCCTGGCACCCTGGACCCTGGCACCGGCACCCGCTGCGGGGACAGGATTGGCACCCTGGTGCCTGCTGCAGGGACCCTGGCACCAGCACCAGCACCCACTTTGGGGACGGGATTGGCATCTGCTGCAGGGACCCTGGCACCGGCACCAGAACCTGCCTTGGGGACAGGATTGGCACCCACTGCAGGGACCCAGGCACCGGCACCAGAACCCGCTTTGGGGACAGGATTGGCACCCACTGCAGGGACCCTGGCACCGGCACCAGAACCCACCTTGGGGACAGGATTGGCACCCACCGTAGGGACCCTGGCACTGGCACTCACTGCAGGGATCGGATTGCCAACCTGGTACGGGCCATGAGAACCCTGGCACCAGCACCCGCCTTGGGGACAGGATTGCTGCCCTGGCACCTGCTGCAGGGACCCTGGCACCGGCACCAGCACCCGCCTTGGGGACAAGATTGCCACCCTGGCACCTGCTGTGGGGACCCTGGCACCAGCACCCGCCTTGGGGCTGCTGCACCGTGGGCATTGGCAGATGATTTGGAGATGCCGGTGGTGCCACCCATCTTGGGGACTGCTGAGGTGACACTGGCACCCGTCTTTGGGACACGACTGCCACCCTGGTACCCACCGTAAGGACAGGATTGCGATGCCAGCACCCGCCTTGGGGCTGCTGCTCCTGGGTGGTGCCAGCAGCATTTTGGAGATGCCAGTACTGGCACCCGTCTTGGGGTCAGGACTGCCATGCTGGCACCCATCGTGGGGACAGGATTGCCACCTTGGTGCCAGCACCCACCTTGAGGACAGGATTGCCACCCTGGCACCTGCCTCAGGGCTGCTGCACCGTGGGTACCGGCAGCGTTTTGGAGATGCCGGTGCTGGCACCCATCTAGGGCACTGCCACCCTGGTGCCAGCACCCACCTTGGGGACAGGATTGCCACCCTGGCACCTGTCTCGAGGCTGCTGCACCGTGGGTGCTGGCACCCATCTTGGGGATGGTGCCATCATGGCACCTATTTTGAGGACAGAACTGCCACCCCAGTGCCAGCACCCATCTTGGGGACAGGGTTGCCATCCTGGCACCCATCCTGGGGACTGCTGTGCTGGCACTGACATCTGTTTTGGGGACAGGACTGCCACCCTGGCACCTATTCTGGGGACAGAACTGCCACCCTGACACTCACCTTGGGCTCAGGACTGCCAACCTCGCACCCATTCTGGGGACAGAACTGCCACCCTGGCACCCGTTTTGGGGCAGAACTGCCACCCTGGCACCCGCCTTGGGGACAGGACTGGCACCCTACTGCCAGCACCCAACCTCGGGGACATGACTGCCACCCACTTTGGGCACAAACTGCCGCCCTGCCACCCACCTTGGGGCCACCACCTCCCACGCTTGGGGGCACCGGTGCCCGTCTTGGGCCCTGGCACCGCTCCCCTCACCGCATCCGCCTTCGGTACCACGTCCCAGACAAGGGACCCAGCTTGGAAACTGCCACCAGCCTTGGGCTGGGGGGTGGGGGGGTGGTGGTGCCCCGAGCCCCCTCCCTGGGCACCGCATCCCACAGGATGGGGTTTGCTTTTATCTTTGGGATGATTTAAGGACCGATCGGGTTTTTCTTCCTGAGAACTTTTTTACCGACCCCCCTCCCAATCCAGGGCCCCAAAACCCCTCAGCCCTGGTTATAAATCCCCCCTCTCCCCTGCACGCTGCCCCCCCCCGGGCCCCTTTTTGTATAACACCCCCCCCAGTGTAATTTATTTGTTACCAAAATATATTTATTTGCTGTAAATACGTGAGTATTTTTATATTAATAATAAAAAGGAGTTAAAAAATATATAAATATATATATTTATACCCAAAGTGCTGGCAATGGGGCTGTGTCCAGCGCTGTTGGGAGGGTGCTGAGCACCCCCCCCCCCCCCCGGGACTGAGCTCATGGAAAAAGGCCATAAAAGGGCCTCTTGGTTGTGTTCTCGGGGAGGGCTTCGATGTTTCGTGTTCCCCCCACCCTCCCCGGATGTCGGGGGGTCAAGGGGAGGGGGGCCCTGCTGGGAAATCCAGCGGAAGCAGAGCCCTGGGGTGGGGGGGGTGTCCCGGCACGGGGGCCCTGGGGCACCCAGGGCGTGGGAAGGGGGGGGGGGGGCGCTGAGACCCCATAGTGGGGTTTGGGACGCCCTGGGCCCCCCGTGGTGGAGCAAAGGAAGCTCTGGACCCATATAGGGGGAATTGTGAGCCCTGGGACCCCCATAGTGGAGTTAGGGGGAGCCTTGGACTTCCATGGTGGGGTTGGGGGGAGCACTGGGACCCCGTAGCAGGGTTGGGGGGAGGCCTGGACCCCCATAGTGGGGTTGGGGGAGCCCTGTGCCCCATAGCTGGGAGGTGAGATCTGGGACCCCCAGAGTGTGTGTGGGGAACCCTGGGACCCATAGCAGGGGGAGGCCTGGACCCCCATGGTGGAGGGAAGGACTGGACCCCATAGTGGGGCAGTTTGTGAGCCCTGGACCCCACAGCACGGGGGAGCTGAGCCCTGAGCCCCCATAACGTGTGTGGGGAGCCCTTGGGACCCCATGGCAGTGGAGGGAGCCCTAGACCCCCATAGCTGGGTGGGGAGGGGGGAGCCATTGGCCCCCTACTTGGGGGGAGCACTGGACCCCGTAGCGTGGAGGCTGGAGCACTGATCCCCAGTATTGGGTGGGGGGCAGCCCAAGGGAGCCCAGGGACCCCATAGTAGGGGTGGGGGTGTGCCCTGCGACCCCATGACGGGTGGAGACACCTGTATTGGGTGGGAGGGAGCCCTGGGACCCCACGGCAATGGGGGGTGCGGGGGGGGGGTGGCAGTTGTGACTTGGACCCCACAGCGGGGTTTGGGGGGAGCCCTGGAACCCCCATAGCGGGGGGCGGGGCCACGATCCCCTATATTGGGATGGGGGGAAAACCCTGGGACTCCACAGTGAGTGTGGG
>JAUMJL010002613.1:0-20711 GCA_033558185.1 Dromococcyx pavoninus
CTCCAGTGACCCCCTCACCCATGGGTGCCCCCCCCCCATGGGTGCTCCCCCTACTCCAGTGCCCCCCCCCCCACGGGTGCCCCCATCACCCAGATGTCCCCCCCCCACCCACGGGTGCCCCCATCACCCCGATGTCCCCCCCCACCCAGAGGTGTCCCCATCACCCCGATGTCCCCCCCGCCACCCAGAGGTGTCCCCATCACCCCGATGTCCCCCCCCACCCACGGGTGCCCCCCCCACCCATGGGTGCTCCCCCTACTCCAGTGCCCCCCCCCCCCACGGGTGCCCCCATCACCCCGATGTCCCCCCCCCACCCACGGGTGCCCCCCCCACCCATGGGTGCTCCCCCTACTCCAGTGCCCCCCCCTCCCCACGGGTGCCCCCATCACCCCGATGTCCCCCCCCACCCACGGGTGCCCCCATCACCCCGATGTCGTCCCCCCCCACCCACGGGTGCTCCCCCCCACCCATGGGTGCTCCCCCTACTCCAGTGCCCCCCTCACCCATGGGTGCTCCCCCCCCCCCGGTGTCCCCCCCCCACCCATGGGTGCTCCCCCTACTCCAGTGCCCCCCCCCCCACCCATGGGTGCTCCCCCTACTCCAGTGACCCCCTCACCCATGGTGCCCCCCCCCCACGGGTGCCCCCATCACCCAGATGTCCCCCCCCCACCCACGGGTGCCCCCATCATCCCGATGTCCCCCCCACCCAGAGGTGTCCCCATCACCCCGATGTCCCCCCCACCCAGAGGTGTCCCCATCACCCCGATGTCCCCCCCCCCACCCAGAGGTGTCCCCATCACCCCGATGTCCCCCCCCCCCACCCATGGGTGCCCCCCCCTCCCCTCCCCACAGTACTGGGCCTGCCGAGCCGGGTGGAGGAGATGTGCCCGGAGGTGCCGTGCCTGGAGGAGCTGATGGGTGCCATCGGGGCGCTGGCCGAGTCGGGCGCCCGTTACACGGAGATGCCCCACGTGATCGAGGTGACGCTGCCCATGCTGTGCCAGTACCTCCCGCGCTGGTGGGAACGCGGCCCCGAGGCGGCGCCGCGCGGGCCCTGCGCCACGGCCGTCACCGGGCACCACCTCAACGCCCTCCTGGGCAACATCCTGCGCATCGTCGTCAACAACCTGGGCATCGACGAGGCCTCCTGGATGAAACGCCTGGCAGGTGGGCACTGGGAGGGGGGGACTGGGGGGCAACTGGGGGGCAACTGGGGGACCTGGGCGTCTCCTGAGGGTGCTTCTGGGGGCACCAGGATGGTGCTGGTGGCACTGGGTATCTCCTGAGGGTGGTTCTGAGGGCACCAGGATGGTGCTGGTGGCACTGGGTATCTCCTGAGGGTGGTCCTGAGGGCACCTGGGATGGTGCTGGTGGTCCCAGGATGGTGCTGGTGGACCTGGGCATCTCCTGAGGATGGTTCTGGTGGCCGTGGGCATCTCCTGAGGGTGGTGCTGAGGGCACCAGGATGGCGCTGGTGGCCGTGGGTATCTCCTAAGGGTGGTTCTGGGGGCACCAGGATGGTGCTGGTGGACCTGGGTATCTCCTGAGGGTGGTCCTGAGGGCACCTGGGGTGGTGCTGGTGGCCGTGGGTATCTCCTGAGGATGGTCCTGGGGGCACCTGGGGTGGTGCTGGTGGCAATGGGCATCTCCTGAGGGTGGTGCTGAGGGCACCAGGATGGCGCTGGTGGCCGTGGGTATCTCCTAAGGGTGGTGCTGAGGGCACCAGGATGGCGCTGGTGGCCGTGGGTATCTCCTGAGGATGGTCCTGGGGGCACCTGGGGTGGTGCTGGTGGCAATGGGCATCTCCTGAGGGTGGTGCTGAGGGCACCAGGATGGCGCTGGTGGCCGTGGGCATCTCCTGAGGGTGGTCCTGAGGGCACCTGGGGTGGTGCTGGTGGCAATGGGCATCTCCTGAGGGTGGTGCTGAGGGCACCAGGATGGCGCTGGTGGCCGTGGGTATCTCCTAAGGGTGGTGCTGAGGGCACCAGGATGGCGCTGGTGGCCGTGGGTATCTCCTAAGGGTGGTACTGAGGGCACCTGGGAGGTTCTGGTGGTCCCAGGATGGTGCTGGTGGACCTGGGTATCTCCTAAGGGTGGTTCTGGGGGCACCAGGATGGCGCTGGTGGCCGTGGGTATCTCCTGAGGGTGGTCCTGAGGGCACCTGGGGTGGTGCTGGTGGACCTGGGCATCTCATAAGGGTGCTTCTGGGGGCACCAGGATGGTGCTGGTGGCACTGGGCATCTCCTAAGGGTGGTTCTGGGGGCACCAGGATGGTGCTGGTGGCCGTGGGCATCTCCTGAGGGTGGTTCTGAGGGCACCTGGGGTGGTGCTGGTGGTCCCAGGATGGTGCTGGTGGCCGTGGGCATCTCCTGAGGATGGTTCTGGTGGCCGTGGGCATCTCCTGAGGGTGGTCCTGAGGGCACCTGGGGTGGTGCTGGTGGCCGTGGGCATCTCCTAAGGGTGGTTCTGGGGGCACCAGGATGGTGCTGGTGGACCTGGGTATCTCCTGAGCGTGGTCCTGAGGGCACCTGGGGTGGTGCTGGTGGCCGTGGGCATCTCCTAAGGGTGGTGCTGGTGACACCAGGATGGCGCTGGTGGCAATGGGTATCTCCTGAGGGTGGTCCTGAGGGCACCTGGGGTGGTGCTGGTGGTCCCAGGATGGCGCTGATGGCCCCGGGGCTGGTTCTGGTGGCCCTGGGATGTTTCTGGTGGCCCCTGGGCTGGTTCTGGTGGCCCCGGGGCTGGTTCTGGTGGCCCCTGGGCTGGTTCTGGTGGCCCCTGGGTTGGTTCTGGTGGCCCCAGGCTGGTTCTGGTGGCCCCTGGGCTGGTTCTGGTGGCCCCTGGGTTGGTTCTGGTGGCCCCAGGCTGGTTCTGGTGGCCCCTGGGATGGTTCTGGTGGCCCCAGGCTGGTTCTGGTGGCTCCTGGGATGTTCTAGTGGTTTCTGGGATGTTCTGATGGTTTCTGGGAGGCTCTGGTGGTTTCTGGGATGGTTCTGGTGGCCCCTGGGCTGGTTCTGGTGTCCCCGTGGAGGCTCCGGTGGCCCCTGGGTGGTTTCTGGTGGTTTCTGGGCTGGTTCTGGTGGCCCCTGGGCTGGTTCTGGTGGCCCCTGGGCTGGTTCTGGTGGCCCCGTGGAGGCTCCCATGGCCCCTGGGCTGGTTCTGGTGGCCCCAGGCTGGTTCTGGTGGCCCCTGGGTTGGTTCTGGTGGCCCCTGGGCTGGTTCTGGTGGCCCCGTGGAGGCTCCGGTGGTCCCTGGGCATCCCCGGGGTCACCGTGGTCGCGCTCAGTGTTCGCGCAGCCGATCGTGGCGAAGGCGCGGCCGGAGCTGCTGCGCTCGCACTTCATCCCCACCGTGGAGAGGCTGAAGAAGAGGGCGGCCAAGGTGGTGGCCGAGGAGGAGCAGCTGCGCCTGGAGGCCAAGGGCGAGGGCGAGGCCGCCGAGCTCCTGATCCGCGACGAGTTCGGGGTCCTCTGCAGAGACCTCTACGCCCTCTACCCCCTGCTCATCCGCTACGTCGACAACAGCCGGTGAGGGCACCTGGGGGCGTCACCTGGGGGCACCTGGGGGCACCTGGGGGCACCTGGGGATGACACCTGGGGCACCTGGGGACAGCTGAGGGCACCTGGGGGCACCTGGGGCACACCTGGGGGCACCTGGGGACGTCACCTGGGGGCACCTGGGGGCACCTGGGGGCACCTGGGGACACCTGGGCACCTGAGGACATCACCTGGGGGACATGGGAACATCACCTGGGGCACCTGGGGGCACCTGGGCACCTGGGGGCATCACCTGGGGGCACCTGGGGGCACCTGGGGGCACCACCTGGGGCACCTGGGGGCACCTGGGGATGACACCTGGGGCACCTGGGGACGACACCTGGGGCACCTGGGGGCACCTGGGGGCACCTGGGGGCACCTGGGCACCTGAGGACATCACCTGGGGGACATGGGAACATCACCTGGGGCACCTGGGGACGACACCTGGGGGCACCTGGGGACAGGTGGGGGCACCTGGGGATGACACTTGGGGGCACCTGGGCACCTGGGGGGACATGGGAACATCACCTGGGGCACCTGGGGGCACCTGGGGACAGGTGGGGGCACCTGGGGACATCACCTGGGGGACATGGGAACATCACCTGGGGCACCTGGGGGCACCTGGGCACCTGGGGGCATCACCTGGGGGCACCTGGGGGCACCTGGGGATGACACCTGGGGCACCTGGGGCACCTGGGGACAGGTGGGGGCACCTGGGGATGACACTTGGGGGCACCTGGGGACAGCTGAGGGCACCTGGGGACATCATCTGGGGCAACTGGGGATGACACTTGGGGGCACCTGGGGACAGGTGGGGGCACCTGGGGACATCACCTGGGGGACATGGGAACATCACCTGGGGCACCTGAGGGCACCTGGGCACCTGGGGGCATCACCTGGGGGACATGGGAACATCACCTGGGGCACCTGGGGGCACCTGGGAACCTGGGGGCACCTGGGGCTGACACCTGGGGGCACCTGGGGACAGGTGGGGGCACCTGGGGCACCTGGGGACAACACCTGGGGGACATGGGAACATCACCTGGGGCACCTGGGGGCACCTGGGGACAGGTGGGGGCACCTGGGGACGTCACCTGGGGCACCTGGGGGCACCTGGGACACCTGGGGCACCTGGGGACATCACCTGGGGGACATGGGAACATCACCTGGGGCACCTGGGGACGACACCTGGGGCACCTGGGGGCACCTGGGGACAGGTGGGGGCACCTGGGGACATCACCTGGGGGACATGGGAACATCACCTGGGGCACCTGGGGGCACCTGGGAACCTGGGGGCACCTGGGGCTGACACCTGGGGGCACCTGGGGACAGGTGGGGGCACCTGGGGCACCTGGGGACAACACCTGGGGGACATGGGAACATCACCTGGGGCACCTGGGGGCACCTGGGGACAGGTGGGGGCACCTGGGGACATCACCTGGGGGACATGGGAACATCACCTGGGGCACCTGGGGCCACCTGGGGACCATGGGGACACCTGGGGACACCACCTGGGGACAGCTGAGGCACATGGGGGCACCTGGGGACTCCTGGGCATGGGTGGGGACACCTGGGGGGGGGGGGGAATTTGGCCCACAACATGGCCGTGGGGAACCACCAAGGGTGACCCTCGGCTGGTGGCCTTGGGGACCCCTCAATGGTGGCCTTGAGGACCCCTCCATGGTTGCCATGGAAACCCCTTGGTGGTGGCCTTGGAGACCCCTTCATGGTGGCCTTGGGGACCCCTTGATGGTGGCCTTGGAGACCCATTGGTGGTGGCCTTGGGGACCCATTGTTGGTGGCCTTGGGGACCCATTGATGATGACCTTGGTGACCCCTTGATGATGCCCTTGGGGACCCCTTGATGGTGGCCTTGGGGACCCCTTGGTGGTTGCCATGGAGACCCCTCAATGGTGGCCTTGATGGTGGCCTTGGAGACCCCTTCATGGTGGCCTTGGGGACCCCTCAATGGTGGCCTTGAGGACTCCTCCATGGTTGCCATGGAAACCCCTTGGTGGTGGCCTTGAGGACCCCTCCATGGTTGCCATGGAAACCCCTTGGTGGTGGCCTTGGAGACCCCTTCATGGTGGCCTTGGGGACCCCTTGATGGTGGCCTTGGAGACCCATTGGTGGTGGCCTTGAGGATGCATTGATGGTGGCCATGGTGACCCATTCATGGTGGCCATGGGTACCCCTTGATGGTGGCCATGGGGACCCCTTCATTGTGGCCTTGGGGACCCATTGATGGTGCCCTTGAGGACCCATTGGTGTTGGCCATGGAGACCCCTTGATGGTTGCCATGGGGACCCCTCCATGGTGGCCTTGGGGACCCATTGATGGTGCCCTTGGGGACCCCTCCATGGTGGCCTTGGTGACCCCTTGATGGTGGCCTTGGGGACCCATTGATGATGGCCTTGAGGATGCATTGATGGTGGCCATGGAGACCCATTCATGGTGACCTTGGGGACCCCTTGATGGTGGCCTTGGGGACCCCTCAATGGTGCCTTGAGGACCCCTACATGGTGACCTTGGGGACCCCTTGATGATGCCCTTGGGGAACCCTTGATGGTGGCCTTGGGGACCCCTTGGTGGTTGCCATGGAGACCCATCAATGGTGGCCTTGGGGACCCCTTCATGGTGGCCTTGGGGACCCCTCAATGGTGCCTTGAGGACCCCTCCATGGTGACCTTGGTGACCCCTTGATGATGCCCTTGGGGACCCCTTGATGGTGGCCTTGGGGACCCCTTGGTGGTTGCCATGGAGACCCCTCAATGGTGGCCTTGATGGTGGCCTTGGAGACCCCTTCATGGTGGCCTTGGGGACCCCTCAATGGTGGCCTTGAGGACTCCTCCATGGTTGCCATGGAAACCCCTTGGTGGTGGCCTTGAGGACCCCTCCATGGTTGCCATGGAAACCCCTTGGTGGTGGCCTTGGAGACCCCTTCATGGTGGCCTTGGGGACCCCTTGATGGTGGCCTTGGAGACCCATTGGTGGTGGCCTTGGGGACCCATTGATGATGGCCATGGGTACCCCTTGATGGTGGCCTTGGAGACCCATTGATGGTGGCCTTGAGGATGCATTGATGGTGGCCATGGCGACCCATTCGTGGTGGCCATGGGTACCCCTTGATGGTGGCCATGGGGACCCCTTCATTGTGGCCTTGGGGACCCATTGATGGTGCCCTTGAGGACCCATTGGTGTTGGCCATGGAGACCCCTTGATGGTTGCCATGGGGACCCCTCCATGGTGGCCTTGGGGACCCATTGATGGTGCCCTTGGAGACCCCTTGATGGTGGCCTTGGAGACCCATTGTTGGTGGCCTTGGGGACCCATTGATGATGACCTTGGTGACCCCTTGATGATGCCCTTGGGGACCCCTTGATGGTGGCCTTGGGGACCCCTTGGTGGTTGCCATGGAGACCCCTCAATGGTGGCCTTGATTGTGGCCTTGGAGACCCCTTCATGGTGGCCTTGGGGACCCCTCAATGGTGGCCTTGAGGACCCCTCCATGGTTGCCATGGAAACCCCTTGGTGGTGGCCTTGAGGACCCCTCCGTGGTGGCCTCGGGGACCCCTTGGTGGTTGCCATGGAGACCCCTCAATGGTGGCCTTGGGGACCCCTTCATGGTGGCCTCGGGGACCCCTTGGTGGTTGCCATGGAGACCCCTCAATGGTGGTCTTGATGGTGGCCTTGGAGACCCCTTCATGGTGGCCTTGGAGACCCATTGATGGTGGCCTTGAGGATGCATTGATGGTGGCCATGGCGACCCATTCGTGGTGGCCATGGGGACCCCTTGATGGTGGCCTTGAGGACCCCTCCGTGGTGGCCTCGGGGAGCCCTTGGTGGTTGCCATGGTGACCCCTCCATCGTGTCCCCATGGCCCCCCAGGGCCAAGTGGCTGACGGAGCCCAACGCGGATGCCGAGGAGCTCTTCCGCATGGTGGGCGAGGTCTTCATCTATTGGTCCAAGTCCCACGTGAGTCAGGAGGGTGGGAGGAAGACCCCAGGGTGGGTCCCAGAGGACCTTCTGGGGGTCCCAACCCCGTGTCCCCCCCCACCCCACCCCACCTTTGGCAGAACTTCAAGCGTGAGGAGCAGAACTTCGTGGTGCAGAACGAGATCAACAACATGAGCTTCCTGACGGCCGACAGCAAGAGCAAGATGGCCAAGGTGGGGGACCCCTCCTGGGACCCCAGACCCACCCAGACCCACCCAGACCCACCCAGACCCCAGACCCACCCGAGACCCCCAAATCCACCCAACCCCAGCATCTCCGTCCCTTCCAACCACACCTGGTGCCCTCAAACCATCCCCAGACCCACCCGAGACCCCAAACCCACCTGAGACCCCAAACCCACCTGAGACCCCAGACCCTCCTGAGATCCCAAACCCACCTGAGACCCCAGACCCACCTGAGACCCCCAAACCCACCTGAGATCCCAAACCCACCTGAGACCCCAGACCCTCCTGAGACCCCAAACCCACCTGAGATCCCCAAACCCACCTGAGACCCCAAACCCACCTGAGACCCCCAAACCCACCTGAGATCCCCAAACCCACCTGAGACCCCAAACCCACCTGAGATCCCCAAACCCACCTGAGATCCCCCAGACCCACCTGAGATCCCCAAACCCACCTGAGATCCCAAACCCACCTGAGACCCCCAAACCCACCTGAGACCCCAGACCCACCTGAGACCCCAAACCCACCTGAGACCCCCAAACCCTCCTGAGACCCCCAAACCCACCTGAGATCCCCAAATCCACCTGAGACCCCAAACCCTCCTGAGATCCCCAAACCCTCCTGAGACCCCAAACCCACCTGAGACCCCAAACCCACCTGAGACCCCAGACCCACCTGAGACCCCAGACCCTCCTGAGATCCCAAACCCACCTGAGACCCCCAAACCCACCTGAGACCCCAGACCCACCTGAGACCCCAAACCCACCTGAGATCCCAAACCCACCTGAGACCCCAAACCCACCTGAGATCCCAAACCCACCTGAGATCCCCAAACCCTCCTGAGATCCCAAACCCACCTGAGACCCCAAACCCACCCAGACCCCAGACCCACCTGAGACCCCAAACCCTCCTGAGACCCCAAACCCACCTGAGACCCCAAACCCACCCAGACCCCAAACCCACCTGAGATCCCAAACCCACCTGAGATCCCCAAACCCTCCTGAGACCCCAAACCCACCTGAGACCCCAAACCCACCTGAGATCCCCAGACCCACCTGAGACCCCAGACCCACCTGAGACCCCAAACCCTCCTGAGATCCCCAAACCCACCTGAGATCCCAAACCCGATGTCCCCCTTGACCTCCTGATGGTGTCCCCAATGCCCCCTTTGACCTCCTGATGGTGTCCCCAATGCCCCCTTTGACCTCCTGGTGGTGCCCCCAGTCCCCCTCTCCTCCTGGTGATGTCCCCAATGTCCCCTTTGACCTCTTAATGGTGGCCTTGATGTCCCCCTTGACCTCCTGGTGATGTCCCCAATGCCCCCCTTGACCTTCTGATGGTGCTCCTGATGCTCTTGACCTCCTGGTGGTGTCCTTGGTGCTGCTCTCCTCCTGATGGTGGCCCTGATGCCCCCCTTGACCTCCTGGTGGTGCCCCCAATGCCCCCCTTGACCTTCTGATGGTGCTCCTGATGCTCTTGACCTCCTGGTGGTGTCCTTGGTGCCCCTCTCCTCCTGGTGGTGTCCTCAATGCCCCTCTCCTCCTGGTGATGTCCCCAATGTCCCCTTTGACCTCTTAATGGTGGCCTTGATGCCCCCCTTGACCTCCTGGTGATGTCCCCAATGCCCCCCTTGACCTTCTGATGGTGCTCCTGATGCTCCTCTCCTCCTGGTGGTGTCCCCAATGTCCCCCTTGACCTTCTGATGGTGCTCCTGATGCTCTTGACCTCCTGGTGGTGTCCTTGGTGCCCCTCTCCTCCTGGTGGTGCCCCCAATGCCCCCTCTCCTCCTGGTGGTGCCCCCGGTGCCCCTCTCCTGGTGGCGGTGGCCCTGAGCCCTCTGTCCCCGCCGTCCCCTCAGGGTGGTGGCTCGGATCAGGAGAGGACGAAGAAGAAGCGGCGCGGGGACCGCTACTCGGTGCAGACGTCCCTCATCGTGGCCACCCTCAAGAAGATGTTGCCCATCGGCCTCAACATGTGCTCGCCCAGCGACCAGGAGCTGATCGCCCTGGCCAAGGGCCGCTACGCCCTGGTGGGTGCTGCTGGGACCACCCTCTGGGACCCCACCCCAACTCCACCCTGAGGTGACCCCTTGGTGTGTGTCCCCTCTGATCCCAACAGAAGGACACGGACGAGGAGGTGCGGGAGTTCCTCAGCAACAACCTCCACCTGCAGGGCAAGGTGAGGGGGCCTGAGGTCCCACCCATGGTCCCACCAGGGGCCCCAGGGCCTCCTCCACCGTCCCCGAGGTCCCCGAGGTCCCCAACATCTCCATGGCCACCCCAGACCCTGTGTCCCTCTGGTCCCCATGAGCTCAACCACCTCCCCAAGGTCCCCATGGTCCCTGTGGTCCCCAAGGTCATCGTGGTCATCATGGTCCCCAAGGTCCCCCCGGTCCCCAAGGTCCCCAACATCTCCACAGCCTCCCCAAACTCTGGTCCCCATGAGATCCACCACCTCCCCGTGGTCCCCAAGGTCCCCCTGGTCCCCGAGGTCCCCAACATCTCCACGACCACCCCAGACCCTGTGTCCCTGTGGTCCCCCTGAGCTCCATCACCTCCCCAAGGTCATCGTGATCCCTGTTGGTCCCCATGGTCCCCGAGGTCCCCAACATCTCCATGGCCACCCCAGACCCTGTGTCCCTGTGGTCCCCATGAGCTCCATCACCTCCCCAAGGTCATCGTGGCCCCTGTTGGTCCCCCTGGTCCCCAAGGTCCCCAACATCTCCACAGGCCCCCCAGACCCTGGTCCCCATGAGCTCCACCACCTCCCCGTGGTCCCCAAGGTCCCCAAGGTCCCCATGGTCATCGTGGTCCCCAAGGTCATCGTGGTCCCCGTGGTCCCCCTGCTCCCTGTGGTCCCCAAGGTCATCGTGGTCCCCCTGGTCCCCGAGGTCCCCAACATCTCCATGGCCACCCCAAACCCCGCCTCCCTCTGGTCCCCATGAGCTCCATCACCTCCCCGTGGTCCCCGTGGTCCCTGTGGTCCCCATGGTCATCGTGGTCCCCAAGGTCATCATGGTCTCCCATGGTCCCCATGGTCCCCAAGGTCATCGTGGTCCCTGTGGTCCCCAAGGTCCCCCTGGTCCACCAAGGTCCCCCCATCTCCACGGCCACCCCAGACCCTGCGTCCTCCTGGTCCACACGAGTCCCACCTCGTCCCCATGGTCATCGTGGTCCCCATGGTCATCGTGGTCCACAAGGTCATCGTGGTCCCCAAAGTCCCCCCGGGTCCCCGAGGTCCCCAACATCTCCACGACCACCCCAGCCCCCGTGTCCCGTCCCCCCCGTCCCCCCCCCCTCCCCATTTCCCATGATGCCCCCGGCCCGGGCGGTGCCCGCGCTGATGGGCGCTGGGCGCAGGGCGATGGCGGCGCGGCGCCGCGCTGGCAGATGGCCCTGTACCGCGCCACGGCCGGGAGGGCCGAGGACTGCGACAGCCCCGAGAAGGTCGTCCGCAGGGTGCAGGAGGTCTCGGCCGTGCTCTACCACCTCGAGCAGGTCAGGGGGGTCCTGGGGGTCCTTGGGGGTCCTGGGGGGTTCTGGGGGTTCAGGAGGTGTTGGCCATGGTCAACGATCTCCAACAGGTTGGGGTTTGGAGGGTCCTGGGGGGTCCTGGGGGGTCCTGGGGGTGCAGGAGATGTTGGCCATGGTCAACGATCTCCAAGAGGTTGGGGTTTGGGGGGTCCTGGGTGGTCCTGGGGGTGCAAGAGGCGTTGGCCATGGTCAACGATCTCCAAGAGGTTGGGGTTTGGGGGGTCCTGGGGGGTCCTGGGGGTTCAGGAGACGTTGGCCATGGTCAACGATCTCCAACAGGTTGGGGTTTGGGGGTCCCTGGGGGGTCCTGGGGTGCAGGAGACGTTGGCCATGGTCAACGATCTCCAAGAGGTTGGGGTTTTGGGGGGGTCCTGGGGGGTTCTGGGGGGTCCTGGGGGTGCAGGAGGCGTTGGCCATGGTCAACGATCTCCAAGAGGTTGGGGTTTGGGGGTCCCTGGGGGGTCCTGGGGGTGCAGGAGGCGTTGGCCATGGTCAACGATCTCCAAGAGGTTGGGGTTTTGGGGGTCCTGGGTGGTCCTGGGGGTTCAAGAGGTGTTGGCCATGGTCAACCACCTCCAAGAGGTTGGGGGTTTGGGGGGGTCCTGGGGGGTTCTGGGGGGTCCTGGGGGTGCAGGAGGTGTTGGCCATGGTCAACAATCTCCAACAGGTTGGGGTTTGGGGGTCCCTGGGGGGTCCTGGGGTGCAGGAGGTGTTGGCCGTGGTCAATGATCTCCAAGAGGTTGGGGTTTGGGGGTCCTGGGGGGTCCTGGGGTGCAGGAGGCGTTGGCCATGGTCAACCACCTCCAAGAGGTTGGGGTTTTGGGGGGGTCCTGGGGGGTTCTGGGGGGTCCTGGGGGTGCAGGAGGTGTTGGCCATGGTCAACGATCTCCAAGAGGTTGGGGTTTGGGGGGTCCTGGGGGGTCCTGGGGGTTCAGGAGGTGTTGGCCATGGTCAACGATCTCCAAGAGGTTGGGGTTTGGGGGGTCCTGGGGGGTTCTGGGGGTTCAGGAGGTGTTGGCCATGGTCAACGATCTCCAAGAGGTTGGGGTTTTGGGGGTCCTGGGTGGTCCTGGGGGTTCAAGAGGTGTTGGCCATGGTCAACCACCTCCAACAGGTTGGGGTTTGGGGGGTCCTGGGGGGTCCTGGGAGTGCAGGAGATGTTGGCCATGGTCAACGATCTACAAGAGGTTGGGGTTTGGGGGGTCCTGGGGGGTTCTGGGGGTTCAGGAGGTGTTGGCCATGGTCAACGATCTCCAACAGGTTGGGGTTTGGAGGGTCCTGGAGGGTCCTGGGGGTGCAGGAGATGTTGGCCATGGTCAACGATCTCCAAGAGGTTGGGGTTTGGGGGGTCCTGGGGGGTCCTGGGGGTGCAGGAGATGTTGACCATGGTCAACGATCTCCAAGAGGTTGGGGTTTGGGGGGTCCTGGGGGGTCCTGGGGTGCAGGAGACGTTGGCCATGGTCAACCACCTCCAAGAGGTTGGGGGTTTGGGGGGTCCTGGGGGGTCCTGGAGGGTCCTGGGGAGTCCTGGGGGTTCAGGAGATGTTGGCCATGGTCAACGATCTCCAAGAGGTTGGGGTTTGGGGGGTCCTGGGGGGTCCTGGGGGTGCAGGAGGTGTTGGCCATGGTCAACGATCTCCAAGAGGTTGGGGTTTGGGGGGTCCTGGGGGGTCCTGGGGGTGCAGGAGGCGTTGGCCATGGTCAACGATCTCCAAGAGGTTGGGGTTTGGGGGGTCCCTGGGGGGTCCTGGGGGTGCAGGAGGCGTTGGCCATGGTCAACGATCTCCAAGAGGTTGGGGTTTGGGGGCGTCCTGGGTGGTCCTGGGGGTGCAGGAGGTGTTGGCCGTGGTCAACGATCTCCAAGAGGTTGGGGTTTGGGGGGTCCTGGGTGGTCCTGGGGGTGCAGGAGGCGTTGGCCATGGTCAATGATCTCCAAGAGGTTGGGGTTTGGGGGGTCCTGGGGGGTTCTGGGGGTTCAGGAGGTGTTGGCCATGGTCAACGATCTCCAACAGGTTGGGGTTTGGAGGGTCCTGGGGGGTCCTGGGGGGTCCTGGGGGTGCAGGAGATGTTGGCCATGGTCAACGATCTCCAAGAGGTTGGGGTTTGGGGGGTCCTGGGGGGTCCTGGGGGTGCAGGAGGTGTTGGCCATGGTCAACGATCTCCAACAGGTTGGGGTTTGGAGGGTCCTGGGGGGTCCTGGAGGGTCCTGGGGGTGCAGGAGGCGTTGGCCATGGTCAACGATCTCCAAGAGGTTGGGGTTTGGGGGGTCCTGGGTGGTCCTGGGGGTGCAGGAGGTGTTGGCCATGGTCAACGATCTCCAAGAGGTTGGGGGTTTGGAGGGTCCTGGGGGGTTCTGGGGGGTCCTGGGGGTGCAGGAGATGTTGGCCATGGTCAACGATCTCCAAGAGGTTGGGGTTTGGGGGTCCCTGGGGGGTCCTGGGGGTGCAGGAGGCGTTGGCCATGGTCAACGATCTCCAAGAGGTTGGGGTTTGGGGGCGTCCTGGGGGGTCCTGGGGGGTCCTGGGGTGCAGGAGACGTTGGCCATGGTCAACCACCTCCAAGAGGTTGGGGGTTTGGGGGGGTCCTGGGGGGTCCTGGGGGTGCAGTAGGCGTTGGCCATGGTCAACAATCTCCAAGAGGTTGGGGTTTTGGGGGGTCCTGGGGGGTCCTGGGGGGTCCTGGGGGTGCAGGAGATGTTGGCCATGGTCAACGATCTCCAAGAGGTTGGGGTTTGGAGGGTCCTGGGGGGTCCTGGGTGGTCCTGGGGGTGCAGGAGGTGTTGGCCATGGTCAACGATCTCCAAGAGGTTGGGGGTTTGGAGGGTCCTGGGGGGTTCTGGGGGGTCCTGGGGGTGCAGGAGGCGTTGGCCATGGTCAACGATCTCCAAGAGGTTGGGGTTTGGGGGGTCCTGGGGGGTCCTGGGGGTGCAGGAGGCGTTGGCCATGGTCAACGATCTCCAACAGGTTGGGGTTTGGGGGGTCCTGGGGGGTCCTGGGGGTGCAGGAGACGTTGGCCATGGTCAACCACCTCCAAGAGGTTGGGGTTTTGGGGGGTCCTGGGGGGTCCTGGGGGTGCAGGAGGCGTTGGCCATGGTCAACGATCTCCAAGAGGTTGGGGTTTGGGGGGGTCCTGGGGGGTCCTGGGGGGTCCTGGGGGTGCAGGAAGCGTTGGCCATGGTCAACGATCTCCAAGAGGTTGGGGTTTGGGGGCGTCCTGGGGGGTCCTGGGGGGTCCTGGGGTGCAGGAGACGTTGGCCATGGTCAACCACCTCCAAGAGGTTGGGGGTTTGGGGGGGTCTTGGGGGGTCCTGGGGGTGCAGGAGGTGTTGGCCATGGTCAACGATCTCCAAGAGGTTGGGGTTTTGGGGGGTCCTGGGGGGTCCTGGGGGTTCAGGAGATGTTGGCCATGGTCAACGATCTCCAAGAGGTTGGGGTTTGGGGGGTCCTGGGGGGTCCTGGGGGTTCAGGAGGTGTTGGCCATGGTCAACGATCTCCAAGAGGTTGGGGATTGGGGGGTCCTGGGGGGTCCTGGGGGGTCCTGGGGGTGCAGTAGGCGTTGGCCATGGTCAACGATCTCCAAGAGGTTGGGGTTTGGGGGTCCCTGGGGGGTCCTGGGGGTGCAGGAGACGTTGGCCATGGTCAACGATCTCCAAGAGGTTGGGGTTTTGGGGGGTCCCGCGGACTCTGGGGGTGCCGGGGTCGGATTTGGGGGTCCCTGGGGGGATTTGGGGGTGCTGGGTGGGGGGGTCTCAGGGGAGTGGGGGGTCCTGTGTCTCCCTGCCCCGGGGGTGCCAGCGCTGACCCCCCCCCACCCCAGACCGAGCACCCCTACAAGTCCAAGAAGGCCGTGTGGCACAAACTCCTCTCCAAGCAACGGCGCCGCGCGGTCGTCGCCTGCTTCCGCATGACCCCCCTCTACAACCTGCCCAGGTGGCACTGGGGGGCACTGGGGGGCACTGGGAGGGCAGTGGGAGGGGGATTGGAGGGCACTGGGAGGGACTGGGGGCACTGGGGGGCACTGGGAGGGCAGTGGGGGGGGGGGATTGGGGGGGGATTGGGGACACTGGGGGGCACTGGGGGGCACTGGGAGGGGAGTGGGGGGAGATTGAGGGGCACTGGGGGGCACTGGGAGGGGAGTGGGGGGGGATTGGAGGGCACTGGGAGGGGAGGGAGGGGGGACTGGGGGCACTGGGAGGGGAGTGGGGGGAGATTGAGGGGCACGGGGGGCACTGGGAGGGGAGTGGGGGGGGATTGGAGGGCACTGGGAGGGGAGGGAGGGGGGACTGGGGGCACTGGGAGGGGAGGGAGAGGGGATTGGGGGCACTGGGAGGGACTGGGAGGGGAGGGAGGGGGCACTGGGAGGGACTGGGAGGGGAGGGAGGGGGGACTGGGAGGGGAGGGAGAGGGGATTGGGGACACTGGGGGGCACTGGGGGGCACTGGGAGGGGAGGGAGGGGGGATTGGTGGGCACTGGGGGCACTGGGGGGCACTGGGGGGCACTGGGAGGGGAGTGGGGGGGGATTGGAGGGCACTGGGAGGGGAAGGAGGAGGGATTGGGGGCACTGGGAGGGGAGTGGGGGGAGAGTGGGGGGGGATTGGGAGGCACTGGTGGGTAACTGGTGGTTACTGGTCCACACTGGTCCGTACTGGGCGCAAGCACCGCGCGTGCCCCCTCTTCCTGGAGGCACTGGGTGACAGTGGGAGTTCCTGGGTGTCACTGGGAGGTGACTATTGGGTGATTAGTGGGTGCCTGGTGGGTAACTGGTCCTTACTGGTCCATACTGGTCCATACTGGGTGCAAGCACCGTGTGCGCCCGCTCTTCCTGGAGGCACTGGGTGACAGTGGGAGTTCCTGGGTGTCACTGGGAGATGACTGTTGGGTGATTAGTGGGTGCCTGGTGGGTAACTGGTCCTTACTGGTCTATACTGGTCCATACTGGTGCAGGCACCGCGTGTGCCCCCTCTTCCTGGAGGCACTGGGTGGCACTGGGAGTTCCTGGGTGGCACTGGGAGGTGACTGTTGGGTGCTTAGTGGGTGCCTGGTGGGTAACTGGTCCTTACTGGTCCATACTGGTCCATACTGGGCGCAGGCACCGCGTGTGCCCCCTCTTCCTGGAGGCACTGGGTGACAGTGGGAGTTCCTGGGTGTCACTGGGAGGTGACTATTGGGTGATTAGTGGGTGCCTGGTGGGTAACTGGTCCTTACTGGTCCATACTGGTCCATACTGGGTGCAAGCACCGTGTGCGCCCGCTCTTCCTGGAGGCACTGGGTGACAGTGGGAGTTCCTGGGTGGCACTGGGAGATGAGTGTTGGGTGATTAGTGGGTGCCTGGTGGGTAACTGGTCCTTACTGGTCCATACTGGTCCGTACTGGGCGCAAGCACCGCGCGTGCCTGCTCTTCCTGGAGGTACTGGGTGGCACTGGGAGTTCCTGGGTGTCACTGGGAGATGACTGTTGGGTGCTTAGTGGGTGCCTGGTGGGTAACTGGTCCTTACTGGTCCATACTGGTCCATACTGGGCGCAGGCACCGCGTGTGCCCGCTCTTCCTGGAGGCACTGGGTGACAGTGGGAGTTCCTGGGTGTCACTGGGAGGTGACTATTGGGTGATTAGTGGGTGCCTGGTGGGTAACTGGTCCTTACTGGTCCATACTGGTCCATACTGGTGCAGGCACCGCGCGTGCCCCCTCTTCCTGGAGGCACTGGGTGACAGTGGGAGTTCCTGGGTGTCACTGGGAGGTGACTATTGGGTGCTTAGTGGGTGCCTGGTGGGTAACTGGTCCTTACTGGTCCATACTGGTCCGTACTGGGCGCAGGCACCGCGCGTGCCCGCTCTTCCTAGAGGCACTGGGTGACAGTGGGAGTTCCTGGGTGGCACTGGGAGGTGACTGTTGGGTGCTTAGTGGGTGCCTGGTGGGTAACTGGTCCTTACTGGTCCATACTGGTCTGTACTGGGCGCAGGCACCACGCGTGCCCGCTCTTCCTAGAGGCACTGGGTGACAGTGGGAGTTCCTGGGTGTCACTGGGAGGTGACTATTGGGTGATTAGTGGGTGCCTGGTGGGTAACTGGTCCTTACTGGTCCATACTGGTCCATACTGGTGCAGGCACCGCGCGTGCCCCCTCTTCCTGGCCGCGTACCAGCTGTGGTGGCTGCGCCGGGAGGAGCCGCCCTTCGAGGACCGGATGATCGACGACCTCTCTGTGAGCGCCCCGGGGGGGCTCCTTTGGGTGGGGGGGGGGGTGTGTGTGGGGGATTTTGGGGACCCCTCCCCTTAGACCCCTCCCCCACTAAAATCTGACCCCTCCCCCCCCCCAGAAATCGGGGGAGGAGGAGGAGGAGGAGGAGGAGGAGAGGGAGAAGAAGCCGGACCCCCTGCACCAGCTGATCCTGCACTTCAGCCGCAGCGCCCTGACCGAGAGGAGGTGGGGGGGGACCCCGAGATTGAGGGGGGGGGACCCCGAGATTGAGGGGGGGGACCCCGAAACTGGGGGGGGACCCCGAGATTGAGGGGGGGGGAACCCGAAACTGGGGGGGGAACACCCTGAGATTGAGGGGGGGAACCCGAAACTGGGGGGGGGACCCTGAAACTGGGGGGGGACCCCGGACACCCCAAAACTGGGGGGGGGGCACCCAGATTGAGGGGGGGAACCCGAAACTGGGGGGGGACCCCGAGATTGAGGGGGGGACCCCGAAACTGGGGGGGGAACACCCTGAGATTGAGGGGGGGAACCCGAAACTGGGGGGGGACCCCGAGATTGAGGGGGGGGGAACCCGAAACTGGGGGGGGGGACCCCGAGATTGAGGGGGGGACCCTGAAACTGGGAGGGACCCTGAAACTGGGGGGGGGGCACCCAGATTGAGGGGGGGGAACCCGAAACTGGGGGGGGGAGCCTGAAACTGGGGGGGGACCCTGAAACTGGGGGGGGACCCTGAAACTGGGGGGGGGGCACCCAGATTGAGGGGGGGGAACCCGAAACTGGGGGGGGACCCTGAAACTGGGGGAGGTGACCCCGAGATTGAGGGGGGGGAACCCGAAACTTGGGGGGGGGACCCTGAAACTGGGGGGGGGGGCACCCAGATTGAGGGGGGGACCCTGAAACTGGGGGAGGGACCCTGAAACTGGGGGGGGACCCCGAGATTGAGGGGGGGGACCCTGAAACTGGGGGGGGACCCCGAGATTGAGGGGGGGGAACCCGAAACTGGGGGGGGACCCTGAAACTGGGGGGGGGACCCCGAAACTGGGGGGGGACCCCGAGATTGAGGGGGGGGACCCCGAAACTGGGGGGGGAGCCTGAAACTGGGGGGGGACCCCGAGATTGAGGGGGGGAACCCGAAACTGGGGGGGGACCCTGAAACTGGGGGGGACCCCGAGATTGAGGGGGGGGAACCCGAAACTGGGGGGGGACCCTGAAACTGGGGGGGGGACCCCGAAACTGGGGGGGGACCCCGAGATTGAGGGGGGGGACCCCGAAACTGGGGGGGGGAGCCTGAAACTGGGGGGGGACCCCGAGATTGAGGGGGGGAACCCGAAACTGGGGGGGGACCCTGAAACTGGGGGAGGTGACCCCGAGATTGAGGGGGGGGAACCCGAAACTTGGGGGGGGACCCCGAGATTGAGGGGGGGGGACCCGAAACTGGGGGGGACCCTGAAACTGGGGGGGGACCCTGAAACTGGGGGAGGTGACCCCGAGATTGAGGGGGGGGACCCCGAAACTGGGGGGGGACCCCGAAACTGGGGGGGGACCCCGAGATTGAGGGGGGGGAACCCGAAACTGGGGGGGGACCCCGAAACTTGGGGGGGGGGGACCCCGAGATTGGGGGGGGGAACCCGAAACTGGGGGGGGACCCGAAACTGGGGGGGGACCCCGAAACTGGGGGGGGGGGGGACCCCGAGATTGAGGGGGGGGAACCCGAAACTGGGGGGGGACCCTGAGATTGAGGGGGGGGAACCCGAAACTGGGGGGGGGAGCCTGAAACTGGGAGGGACCCTGAAACTGGGGGGGGGACCCCGAGATTGAGGGGGGGGAACCCGAAACTGGGGGGGGACCCCGAGATTGAGGGGGGGACCCTGAAACTGGGGGGGGGACCCTGAAACTGGGGGGGACCCTGAAACTGGGGGGGGGGGCACCCAGATTGAGAGGGGGGAACCCGAAACTGGGGGGGGACCCTGAAACTGGGGGAGGTGACCCCGAGATTGAGGGGGGGGAACCCGAAACTTGGGGTGGGGACCCCGAGATTGAGGGGGGGGAACCCGAAACTGGGGGGGGGGGCACCCTGAAACTGGGGGAGGGACCCCGAGATTGAGGGGGGGGAACCCGAAACTTGGGGGGGGGACCCTGAGATTGAGGGGGGGACCCTGAAACTGGGAGGGACTCTGAAACTGGGGGGGGACCCTGAAACTGGGGGGGGACCCTGAGATTGAGGGGGGGACCCTGAAACTGGGGGGGGACCCTGAAATTGGGGGGGGGACCCTGAGATTGAGGGGGGGACCCCGAAACTGGGGGAGGGACCCTGAAACTGGGGGGGGACCCTGAAACTGGGGGGGAGCCCGAAACTGGGGGGGGACACCCTGAGATTGAGGGGGGGACCCTGAAACTGGGGGGGACCCCGAAAATGAGGGGGACCCTAAAACTGGGGGGGGGACCCTGAAACTGGGGGGGACCCTGAAAATGGGGGGGGCACCCAGATTGAGGGGGGGGACCCCGAAACTGGGGGGGAACCTAGATTGAGGGGGGGTAACCCCGAAACTGGGGGGGGACCCCGAAACTTGGGGGGGACCCCGGACACCCCAAAACTGGGGGGGGGCACCCAGATTGAGGGGGGGACCCTGAAAATGGGGGGGACCCTGAAAATGGGGGGGGACCCCAAAATTGGGGGGGACCCTGAGATTGAGGGGGGGGCACCCAGATTGAGGGGGGGACACCAAAACTGGGGGGGGACCCCGAAACTGGGGGGGCACCTCGAAACTAGGGGGGGATCCTGAAACTGGGGGGGGACCCTGAGATTGGGGGGGGGCACCCAGATTGAGGGGGGGGACCCCGAAACTGGGGGGGACCCCGAAACTGGGGGGAGAGACCCCGAAACTGGGGGGGGACCCTGAAACTGGGGGGGGGACCCCGAAACTGGGGGGGACCCCGAAACTGGGGGGGGACACCCTGAGATTGAGGGGGGGACCCTGAAACTGGGGGGGGACCCTGAAACTGGGGGGGGGGCACCCAGATTGAGGGGGGACCCCGAAACTGGGGGGGGACCCTGAAACTGGGGGGGGGGCACCCAGATTGAGGGGGGGACCCCGAAACTGGGGGGACCCCGAAACCGGGAGGAGGGAACCCCGAGATTGAGGGGGGGGGCACCCAGATTGGGGGCGGGGGGGACAGAGCCATGGGAACCCCCGATTGGGGGCACCCAGACCCCTGGGACCCCCAGATTTGGGGGGGGAGGGGGCAGGAAAGGGGGGACCC
>JAUMJL010002614.1:0-18343 GCA_033558185.1 Dromococcyx pavoninus
GGGAAGGCTAGACAATATAAGGGAAGGCAAGGAAGGCAAGGAAAGGCAAGGCCAGGCAAGGGAAGTGAAGGGAAAGTAAAGGAAAGTCAAGGCAAGGCAAGGCAAGGAAAGGCAAGGCAAGGCAAGGAAAGGCAAAGCAAGGGAAGGCAAGGCAAGGGAAGGCAAGGCAAGGGAAGGCAAGGGAAATTAAGGGAAGGGAAGGCAAGGGAAGGCAAGGGAAGGGAAGGGAAGGGTAGGCAAGGCAAGGCAAGGGAAAGCAAGAGAAGGCAAGGCAACGCAATGGAAGGGAAGGGTAGAAAGGCAAGGCCAGGGAAGGGAAGGGAATGCAAGGGAAGGCAAGGCAAGGCAATGCAAGGCTTGGGAAGGCAAGGGAAGGCAAGGGAAGGAAAGGCAAGGCAAGGGAAGGCAAGGGAAGGGAAGGCAAGGGAAAGCAAAATGCAAGGCATGGCAAGTGAAGGCAAGGCAATCCAGGACAAGGCAATGCAGGGGAAAGCAAGGCAGGGCAAGTCAAGGCAATTCAAGGCGCAAGGCAAGGCAAGGCAAGACAAGGCAAGGGAAGTGAAGGCAAGTGAAAGCAAGGCAAGGCAAGGCAAAGTATAGCAAGGGAAGGCAAGGCTTGCCAGGGCAAGGCAAGACAGGGGAAGTCAAAGCAGAGCAAGACAGGGCAAGGCAAGGCAGGGAAGGGCAAGGCAACGCAAGGCAAGGCAAGGGAAGGCAAGGCAAGGCAAGGGAAGGGAAGGCAAGGGAAGGCAAGGGAAGGCAAGGGAAGGAAAGGGAAGGCAAGGGAAGGCAAGGTAAGGGAAGGCAAGGCAAGGCAAGGCAAGGCAAGGCAAGGCAAGGCAAGGCAAGGCAAGGCAAGGCAAGGCAAGGCAAGGGAAGGGAAGGCAAGGGAAGGCAAGGCAAGGCAAGGCAAGGCAAGGCAAGGAAAGGCAAGGCATGGCAAGGGAAGGCAAGGCAAGGGAAGGGAAGGGAAGGGAAGGGAAGGGAAGGGAAGGGAAGGGAAGGGAAGGGAAGGGAAGGGAAGGGAAGGGAAGGGAAGGGAAGGGAAGGGAAGGGAAGGGAAGGGAAGGGAAGGGAAGGGAAGGGAAGGGAAGGGAAGGGAAGGGAAGGGAAGGGAAGGGAAGGGAAGGGAAGGGAAGGGAAGGGAAGGCGAGGGAAGGGAAGGGAAGGGAAGGCGAGGGAAGGCAAGGCAAGGGAAGGCAAGGGAAGGAAATGCAAGGCAAGGGAAGGTAAGGTAAGGCAGGGCAAGGGAAGGGAAGGCAGGGCAAGGCAAGTCAAGGAAAGGAAAGTGAATGCAAGGCAAGGCAAGGCAATTGAAGGCAAAAGAAGGCAACGCTAGTGAAAGCAAGGCACGGCAAGGCAAGGCCCGGCAAGGCATGGCAATGCAAGGCAGGGCTGGGCAAGGCAGGGTTGGGCAAGACAAGGCAAGGAAAGGCAGGGCAGGGCATGTTAAGGAAAGGAAAGGCAAGGCAAGGAAAGGCAAGGAAGGGAAGGGCTGGGCAAGGCAGGGTAGGGCAAGACAAGGCAAGGAAAGGCAGGGCAGGGCATGTTAAGGAAAGGCAAGGCAAGGCAAGGCAACTTATGGCAAGGCAGGGAAAGGCAAGGCTTGGCAAGGCAAGGCAAGGCAAGTGAAGGCAAGTGAAGGCAAGGCAAGTGATGTCAAGTGAAGGAAAGGCAGGGCTCGTGAAGGCAAGGCAAGGCTTGTGAAGTCAAGTGAAGCAAAGGCAAGGCAAGTGAAGGCAAGGCAAGGCAAGAAAAGGCAAGTGAAGGCATGGCAAGGCAAGGCAAGGCAAGGTAAGGCAAGGCAAGGCAATGAAAGGCAAGGGAAGGCAAGGGAAGTCAAGGCAAGGGAAGTCAAGGGAAGTCAACGGAAGTGAAGGCAAGGGAAGTGAAGCAAGGGAAGGCAAGGCATGCCAGGGCAAGGCAAGGCAGGGGAAGGCAAGGCAGGACAAGGCAGGGCAAGGCAAGGCAGGGAAGGGTAAGGTAGGGGAAGGCAAGGCAAGGCAATTCAAGGCAGGGCAGGGAAAGGCAAGGCAAGTCAAGGTGCAAGGCAATGCAAGGCAAGGCAAGGCAAGGCAAGGCAAAGCAAGTGAAAGCAAGGCAAGGCAAGACAAGGCAAGGGAAGTGAAGGCAAGTGAAGGCAAGTGAAGGCAAGGCAAGGCCAGGCAAGGCAAGTGAAAGCAAGGCAAGGCAAGGCAAGGCAAGGCAAGTGAAGGCAAGTGAAGGCAAGTGAAAGGAAGGCAAGGCAAGGCAAGGCAAGGCAAGGGAAGTCAAGGCAAGGGAAGGCAAGGTAAAATAAGGGAAGGGAAGTCAAGGGAAGGCAAGGGAAGGCAAGGGAAGGGAAGGGTAGGCAAGGCAAGGCAAGGGAAAGCAAGGGAAGGCAAGGCAACGCAAGGGAAGGAAAGGGAAGGAAAGGCAAGGCCAGGGAAGGGAAGGGAATGCAAGGGAAGGCAAGGCAAGGCAATGCAAGGCTTGGGAAGGAAAGGGAAGGCAAGGGAAGGAAATGAAAGGCAAGGCAAGGCAAGGGAAGGCAAGGCAAGGCAAGGGAAGGCAAGGGAAGGCAAGGGAAGGCAACGTAAGGCAGGGCAAGGGAAGGCAATGCAGGGCAAGGCAAGGCAAGGCAAGTGAAGGCAGGGCAGAGCAAGGCAAGGAAAGTCAAGGCGCAAGTCAAGACAAGTCAAGGCGCAAGTCAAGGCGCAAGTCAAGGCAGATGTCAAGGCGCAAGTCAAGTCAAGTCAAGTCAAGTCAAGTCAAATGGCAAGTCAAGACAAAAGGCAAGTCAAGACAAAAGGCAAGTCAAGGCAAGTCAAGGCAAGGCAAGGCAAGGGAAGGGAAGGCAAGGGAAGGCAAAAAGCAAGGCAAGGCAAAAGGGAAGGCAAAAGGCAAGGCAAAAGGCAAAAGGCAAAAGGCAAAAGGCAAGAGGCAAGAGGAAAGAAGCAAGAGGCAAGAGGCAAGAGGCAAGGCAAGGCAAGGCAAGGAAAGGCAAGGCAAGGGAAGTGAAAGCAAGGCAAGGCAAGGCAAGGCAAGGGAAAGCAAGGCAAGGCAAGGCAAGGCAAGTGAAAGCAAGGCAAGAAAAGGAAAGGAAAGTGAATGCAAGGCAAGGCAAGGCAAGTGAAGGCAAGGCAAGGCAACGCTAGTGAAGGCAAGGCAAGGCAAGGCAAGGCAAGGCAAGGCAAGGCAAGGCAAGGGAAGGCAAGGGAAGTGAAGGCAAGGCAAGGCAAGGCAAGTGAAAGCAAGCCAAGGGAAGGCAAGGCAAGGCAAGGGAAGGGAAGGCAAGGCAAGGCAAGGCAAGGCAAGGCAAGGCAAGGGAAGGGAAGGGAAGGGAAAGGAAGGCAAGGGAAGGCAAGGCAAGGGAATGCAAGGGAAGGCAAGACAAGGGAAGGCAAGTGAAGAGAAGGCAAGGCAAGGGAAGGCAAGATAAGGGAAGGCAACGGAAGGCAAGACAAGGGAAGGCAAGACAAGACAAGGGAAGGCAAGGTATGGCAAGGCAAGGGAAGGCAAGGCAAGGCAAGGCAAGGTAAGGGAACGCAAGGGAAGGCAAGGCAAGGCAAGGTAAGGGAATGCAAGGGAAGGCAAGGCAAGGCAAGGGAAGGCAAGGGAAGGGAAGGCAAGGCAAGGCAAGGCAAGGCAAGGCAAGGCAAGGGAAGGCAAGGGAAAGCAAGGCAAGGGAAGGGAAGGAAAGACAAGGGAAGGGAAGGCAAGGCAAGGCAAGGCAAGCTAAGGCAAGGCAAGGCAAGGCAAGGCAAGGCAAGGCAAGGGAAGGCAAGGCAAGGGAAGGCAAGGGAAGGGAAGGCAAGGCAAGGCAAGGCAAGAGAAGGCAAGGGAAGGCAAGGCAAGGCAAGCAAGGGAAGGCAAGGCAAGGGAAGGGACGGGAAGGGAAGGAGAAGGGAAGGCAAGGGAAGGCTAGACAATATAAGGGAAGGCAAGGAAAGGCAAGGCCAGGCAAGGAAGTGAAGGGAAAGTAAAGGAAAGTCAAGGCAAGGCAAGGCAAGGCAAGGCAAGGCAAGGCAAGGAAAGGCAAAGGAAGGGAAGGCAAGGCAAGGGAAGGCAAGGCAAGGGAAGGCAAGGGAAATTAAGGGAAGGGAAGGCAAGGGAAGGCAAGGGAAGGGAAGGGAAGGGTAGGCAAGGCAAGGCAAGGGAAAGCAAGAGAAGGCAAGGCAACGCAATGGAAGGCAAGGGTAGAAAGGCAAGGCCAGGGAAGGGAAGGGAATGCAAGGGAAGGCAAGGCAAGGCAATGCAAGGCTTGGGAAGGCAAGGGAAGGCAAGGGAAGGAAAGGCAAGGCAAGGGAAGGCAAGGGAAGGGAAGGCAAGGGAAAGCAAAATGCAAGGCATGGCAAGTGAAGGCAAGGCAATCCAGGACAAGGCAATGCAGGGGAAAGCAAGGCAGGGCAAGTCAAGGCAATTCAAGGCGCAAGGCAAGGCAAGGCAAGACAAGGCAAGGGAAGTGAAGGCAAGTGAAAGCAAGGCAAGGCAAGGCAAAGTATAGCAAGGGAAGGCAAGGCTTGCCAGGGCAAGGCAAGACAGGGGAAGTCAAAGCAGAGCAAGACAGGGCAAGGCAAGGCAGGGAAGGGCAAGGCAACGCAAGGCAAGGCAAGGGAAGGCAAGGCAAGGCAAGGGAAGGGAAGGCAAGGGAAGGCAAGGGAAGGCAAGGGAAGGAAAGGGAAGGCAAGGGAAGGCAAGGTAAGGGAAGGCAAGGCAAGGCAAGGCAAGGCAAGGCAAGGCAAGGCAAGGCAAGGCAAGGCAAGGCAAGGCAAGGCAAGGCAAGGGAAGGCAAGGGAAGGCAAGGCAAGGCAAGGCAAGGCAAGTCAAGGAAAGGCAAGGCATGGCAAGGGAAGGCAAGGCAAGGGAAGGCAAGGCAAGGGAAGGCAAGGGAAGGGAAGGGAAGGGAAGGGAAGGGAAGGGAAGGGAAGGGAAGGGAAGGGAAGGGAAGGGAAGGGAAGGGAAGGGAAGGGAAGGGAAGGGAAGGGAAGGGAAGGGAAGGGAAGGGAAGGCGAGGGAAGGCAAGGCAAGGGAAGGCAAGGCAAGGGAAGGCAAGGGAAGGAAATGCAAGGCAAGGGAAGGTAAGGTAAGGCAGGGCAAGGGAAGGGAAGGCAGGGCAAGGCAAGTCAAGGAAAGGAAAGTGAATGCAAGGCAAGGCAAGGCAATTGAAGGCAAAAGAAGGCAACGCTAGTGAAAGCAAGGCACGGCAAGGCAAGGCCCGGCAAGGCATGGCAATGCAAGGCAGGGCTGGGCAAGGCAGGGTTGGGCAAGACAAGGCAAGGAAAGGCAGGGCAGGGCATGTTAAGGTAAGGAAAGGCAAGGCAAGGCAAGGCAAGGAAGGGAAGGGCTGGGCAAGGCAGGGTAGGGCAAGACAAGGCAAGGAAAGGCAGGGCAGGGCATGTTAAGGAAAGGCAAGGCAAGGCAAGGCAACTTATGGCAAGGCAGGGAAAGGCAAGGCTTGGCAAGGCAAGGCAAGGCAAGTGAAGGCAAGTGAAGGCAAGGCAAGTGATGTCAAGTGAAGGAAAGGCAGGGCTCGTGAAGGCAAGGCAAGGCTTGTGAAGTCAAGTGAAGCAAAGGCAAGGCAAGTGAAGGCAAGGCAAGGCAAGAAAAGGCAAGTGAAGGCATGGCAAGGCAAGGCAAGGCAAGGTAAGGCAAGGCAAGGCAATGAAAGGCAAGGGAAGGCAAGGGAAGTCAAGGCAAGGGAAGTCAAGGGAAGTCAACGGAAGTGAAGGCAAGGGAAGTGAAGCAAGGGAAGGCAAGGCATGCCAGGGCAAGGCAAGGCAGGGGAAGGCAAGGCAGGACAAGGCAGGGCAAGGCAAGGCAGGGAAGGGTAAGGTAGGGGAAGGCAAGGCAAGGCAATTCAAGGCAGGGCAGGGAAAGGCAAGGCAAGTCAAGGCGCAAGGCAATGCAAGGCAAGGCAAGGCAAGGCAAGGCAAAGCAAGTGAAAGCAAGGCAAGGCAAGACAAGGCAAGGGAAGTGAAGGCAAGTGAAGGCAAGTGAAGGCAAGGCAAGGCCAGGCAAGGCAAGTGAAAGCAAGGCAAGGCAAGGCAAGGCAAGGCAAGTGAAGGCAAGTGAAGGCAAGTGAAAGGAAGGCAAGGCAAGGCAAGGCAAGGCAAGGGAAGTCAAGGCAAGGGAAGGCAAGGTAAAATAAGGGAAGGGAAGTCAAGGGAAGGCAAGGGAAGGCAAGGGAAGGGAAGGGTAGGCAAGGCAAGGCAAGGGAAAGCAAGGGAAGGCAAGGCAACGCAAGGGAAGGAAAGGGAAGGAAAGGCAAGGCCAGGGAAGGGAAGGGAATGCAAGGGAAGGCAAGGCAAGGCAATGCAAGGCTTGGGAAGGAAAGGGAAGGCAAGGGAAGGAAAGGCAAGGCAAGGCAAGGCAAGGGAAGGCAAGGGAAGGCAAGGGAAGGCAAGGGAAGGCAAGGGAAGGCAACGTAAGGCAGGGCAAGGGAAGGCAATGCAGGGCAAGGCAAGGCAAGGCAAGTGAAGGCAGGGCAGAGCAAGGCAAGGAAAGTCAAGGCGCAAGTCAAGACAAGTCAAGGCGCAAGTCAAGGCGCAAGTCAAGGCAGATGTCAAGGCGCAAGTCAAGTCAAGTCAAGTCAAGTCAAGTCAAATGGCAAGTCAAGACAAAAGGCAAGTCAAGACAAAAGGCAAGTCAAGGCAAGTCAAGGCAAGGCAAGGCAAGGGAAGGGAAGGCAAGGGAAGGCAAAAAGCAAGGCAAGGCAAAAGGGAAGGCAAAAGGCAAGGCAAAAGGCAAAAGGCAAAAGGCAAAAGGCAAGAGGCAAGAGGAAAGAAGCAAGAGGCAAGAGGCAAGAGGCAAGGCAAGGCAAGGCAAGGAAAGGCAAGGCAAGGGAAGTGAAAGCAAGGCAAGGCAAGGCAAGGCAAGGGAAAGCAAGGCAAGGCAAGGCAAGGCAAGTGAAAGCAAGGCAAGAAAAGGAAAGGAAAGTGAATGCAAGGCAAGGCAAGGCAAGTGAAGGCAAGGCAAGGCAACGCTAGTGAAGGCAAGGCAAGGCAAGGCAAGGCAAGGCAAGGCAAGGCAAGGCAAGGGAAGGCAAGGGAAGTGAAGGCAAGGCAAGGCAACGCTAGTGAAGGCAAGGCAAGGCAAGGCAAGGCAAGGCAAGGAAAGGCAAAGCAAGGGAAGGCAAGGCAAGGGAAGGCAAGGCAAGGGAAGGCAAGGGAAATTAAGGGAAGGGAAGGCAAGGGAAGGCAAGGGAAGGGAAGGGAAGGGTAGGCAAGGCAAGGCAAGGGAAAGCAAGAGAAGGCAAGGCAACGCAATGGAAGGCAAGGGTAGAAAGGCAAGGCCAGGGAAGGGAAGGGAATGCAAGGGAAGGCAAGGCAAGGCAATGCAAGGCTTGGGAAGGCAAGGGAAGGCAAGGGAAGGAAAGGCAAGGCAAGGGAAGGCAAGGGAAGGGAAGGCAAGGGAAAGCAAAATGCAAGGCATGGCAAGTGAAGGCAAGGCAATCCAGGACAAGGCAATGCAGGGGAAAGCAAGGCAGGGCAAGTCAAGGCAATTCAAGGCGCAAGGCAAGGCAAGGCAAGACAAGGCAAGGGAAGTGAAGGCAAGTGAAAGCAAGGCAAGGCAAGGCAAAGTATAGCAAGGGAAGGCAAGGCTTGCCAGGGCAAGGCAAGACAGGGGAAGTCAAAGCAGAGCAAGACAGGGCAAGGCAAGGCAGGGAAGGGCAAGGCAACGCAAGGCAAGGCAAGGGAAGGCAAGGCAAGGCAAGGGAAGGGAAGGCAAGGGAAGGCAAGGGAAGGCAAGGGAAGGAAAGGGAAGGCAAGGGAAGGCAAGGTAAGGGAAGGCAAGGCAAGGCAAGGCAAGGCAAGGCAAGGCAAGGCAAGGCAAGGCAAGGCAAGGCAAGGGAAGGCAAGAGAAGGCAAGGCAAGGCAAGGCAAGGCAAGGCAAGGAAAGGCAAGGCATGGCAAGGGAAGGCAAGGCAAGGGAAGGCAAGGCAAGGGAAGGCAAGGGAAGGGAAGGGAAGGGAAGGGAAGGCGAGGGAAGGCAAGGCAAGGGAAGGCAAGGGAAGGAAATGCAAGGCAAGGGAAGGTAAGGTAAGGCAGGGCAAGGGAAGGGAAGGCAGGGCAAGGCAAGTCAAGGAAAGGAAAGTGAATGCAAGGCAAGGCAAGGCAATTGAAGGCAAAAGAAGGCAACGCTAGTGAAAGCAAGGCACGGCAAGGCAAGGCCCGGCAAGGCATGGCAATGCAAGGCAGGGCTGGGCAAGGCAGGGTTGGGCAAGACAAGGCAAGGAAAGGCAGGGCAGGGCATGTTAAGGAAAGGAAAGGCAAGGCAAGACAAGGCAAGGAAGGGAAGGGCTGGGCAAGGCAGGGTAGGGCAAGACAAGGCAAGGAAAGGCAGGGCAGGGCATGTTAAGGAAAGGCAAGGCAAGGCAAGGCAACTTATGGCAAGGCAGGGAAAGGCAAGGCTTGGCAAGGCAAGGCAAGGCAAGTGAAGGCAAGTGAAGGCAAGGCAAGTGATGTCAAGTGAAGGAAAGGCAGGGCTCGTGAAGGCAAGGCAAGGCTTGTGAAGTCAAGTGAAGCAAAGGCAAGGCAAGTGAAGGCAAGGCAAGGCAAGAAAAGGCAAGTGAAGGCATGGCAAGGCAAGGCAAGGCAAGGTAAGGCAAGGCAAGGCAATGAAAGGCAAGGGAAGGCAAGGGAAGTCAAGGCAAGGGAAGTCAAGGGAAGTCAACGGAAGTGAAGGCAAGGGAAGTGAAGCAAGGGAAGGCAAGGCATGCCAGGGCAAGGCAAGGCAGGGGAAGGCAAGGCAGGACAAGGCAGGGCAAGGCAAGGCAGGGAAGGGTAAGGTAGGGGAAGGCAAGGCAAGGCAATTCAAGGCAGGGCAGGGAAAGGCAAGGCAAGTCAAGGCGCAAGGCAATGCAAGGCAAGGCAAGGCAAGGCAAGGCAAAGCAAGTGAAAGCAAGGCAAGGCAAGACAAGGCAAGGGAAGTGAAGGCAAGTGAAGGCAAGTGAAGGCAAGGCAAGGCCAGGCAAGGCAAGTGAAAGCAAGGCAAGGCAAGGCAAGGCAAGGCAAGTGAAGGCAAGTGAAGGCAAGTGAAAGGAAGGCAAGGCAAGGCAAGGCAAGGCAAGGGAAGTCAAGGCAAGGGAAGGCAAGGTAAAATAAGGGAAGGGAAGTCAAGGGAAGGCAAGGGAAGGCAAGGGAAGGGAAGGGTAGGCAAGGCAAGGCAAGGGAAAGCAAGGGAAGGCAAGGCAACGCAAGGGAAGGAAAGGGAAGGAAAGGCAAGGCCAGGGAAGGGAAGGGAATGCAAGGGAAGGCAAGGCAAGGCAATGCAAGGCTTGGGAAGGAAAGGGAAGGCAAGGGAAGGAAATGAAAGGCAAGGCAAGGCAAGGGAAGGCAAGGCAAGGCAAGGGAAGGCAAGGGAAGGCAAGGGAAGGCAAGGGAAGGCAACGTAAGGCAGGGCAAGGGAAGGCAATGCAGGGCAAGGCAAGGCAAGGCAAGTGAAGGCAGGGCAGAGCAAGGCAAGGAAAGTCAAGGCGCAAGTCAAGACAAGTCAAGGCGCAAGTCAAGGCGCAAGTCAAGGCAGATGTCAAGGCGCAAGTCAAGTCAAGTCAAGTCAAGTCAAGTCAAATGGCAAGTCAAGACAAAAGGCAAGTCAAGACAAAAGGCAAGTCAAGGCAAGTCAAGGCAAGGCAAGGCAAGGGAAGGGAAGGCAAGGGAAGGCAAAAAGCAAGGCAAGGCAAAAGGGAAGGCAAAAGGCAAGGCAAAAGGCAAAAGGCAAAAGGCAAAAGGCAAGAGGCAAGAGGAAAGAAGCAAGAGGCAAGAGGCAAGAGGCAAGGCAAGGCAAGGCAAGGAAAGGCAAGGCAAGGGAAGTGAAAGCAAGGCAAGGCAAGGCAAGGCAAGGGAAAGCAAGGCAAGGCAAGGCAAGGCAAGTGAAAGCAAGGCAAGAAAAGGAAAGGAAAGTGAATGCAAGGCAAGGCAAGGCAAGTGAAGGCAAGGCAAGGCAACGCTAGTGAAGGCAAGGCAAGGCAAGGCAAGGCAAGGCAAGGCAAGGCAAGGGAAGGCAAGGGAAGTGAAGGCAAGGCAAGGCAAGGCAAGTGAAAGCAAGCCAAGGGAAGGCAAGGCAAGGCAAGGGAAGGGAAGGCAAGGCAAGGCAAGGCAAGGCAAGGCAAGGGAAGGGAAGGGAAGGGAAGGGAAGGGAAGGGAAGGGAAGGGAAGGGAAGGGAAGGGAAGGGAAGGCAAGGGAAGGCAAGGCAAGGGAATGCAAGGGAAGGCAAGACAAGGGAAGGCAAGTGAAGAGAAGGCAAGGCAAGGGAAGGCAAGGGAAGGGAAGGCAACGGAAGGCAAGACAAGGGAAGGCAAGACAAGGGAAGGCAAGGTATGGCAAGGCAAGGGAAGGCAAGGCAAGGCAAGGCAAGGTAAGGGAACGCAAGGGAAGGCAAGGCAAGGCAAGGTAAGGGAATGCAAGGGAAGGCAAGGCAAGGCAAGGGAAGGCAAGGGAAGGGAAGGCAAGGCAAGGCAAGGCAAGGCAAGGCAAGGCAAGGGAAGGCAAGGGAAAGCAAGGCAAGGGAAGGGAAGGAAAGACAAGGGAAGGGAAGGCAAGGCAAGGCAAGGCAAGCTAAGGCAAGGCAAGGCAAGGCAAGGCAAGGCAAGGCAAGGGAAGGCAAGGCAAGGGAAGGCAAGGGAAGGGAAGGCAAGGCAAGGCAAGGCAAGAGAAGGCAAGGGAAGGCAAGGCAAGGCAAGCAAGGGAAGGCAAGGCAAGGGAAGGGACGGGAAGGGAAGGAGAAGGGAAGGCAAGGGAAGGCTAGACAATATAAGGGAAGGCAAGGAAAGGCAAGGCCAGGCAAGGGAAGTGAAGGGAAAGTAAAGGAAAGTCAAGGCAAGGCAAGGCAAGGAAAGGCAAGGCAAGGCAAGGAAAGGCAAAGGAAGGGAAGGCAAGGCAAGGGAAGGCAAGGCAAGGGAAGGCAAGGGAAATTAAGGGAAGGGAAGGCAAGGGAAGGCAAGGGAAGGGAAGGGAAGGGTAGGCAAGGCAAGGCAAGGGAAAGCAAGAGAAGGCAAGGCAACGCAATGGAAGGCAAGGGTAGAAAGGCAAGGCCAGGGAAGGGAAGGGAATGCAAGGGAAGGCAAGGCAAGGCAATGCAAGGCTTGGGAAGGCAAGGGAAGGCAAGGGAAGGAAAGGCAAGGCAAGGGAAGGCAAGGGAAGGGAAGGCAAGGGAAAGCAAAATGCAAGGCATGGCAAGTGAAGGCAAGGCAATCCAGGACAAGGCAATGCAGGGGAAAGCAAGGCAGGGCAAGTCAAGGCAATTCAAGGCGCAAGGCAAGGCAAGGCAAGACAAGGCAAGGGAAGTGAAGGCAAGTGAAAGCAAGGCAAGGCAAGGCAAAGTATAGCAAGGGAAGGCAAGGCTTGCCAGGGCAAGGCAAGACAGGGGAAGTCAAAGCAGAGCAAGACAGGGCAAGGCAAGGCAGGGAAGGGCAAGGCAACGCAAGGCAAGGCAAGGGAAGGCAAGGCAAGGCAAGGGAAAGGAAGGCAAGGGAAGGCAAGGGAAGGCAAGGGAAGGAAAGGGAAGGCAAGGGAAGGCAAGGTAAGGGAAGGCAAGGCAAGGCAAGGCAAGGCAAGGCAAGGCAAGGCAAGGCAAGGCAAGGCAAGGCAAGGGAAGGCAAGGGAAGGCAAGGCAAGGCAAGGCAAGGCAAGGCAAGGAAAGGCAAGGCATGGCAAGGGAAGGCAAGGCAAGGGAAGGCAAGGGAAGGGAAGGGAAGGGAAGGGAAGGGAAGGGAAGGGAAGGGAAGGGAAGGGAAGGGAAGGGAAGGGAAGGGAAGGGAAGGGAAGGGAAGGGAAGGGAAGGGAAGGGAAGGGAAGGGAAGGGAAGGGAAGGGAAGGGAAGGGAAGGGAAGGGAAGGGAAGGGAAGGGAAGGGAAGGCGAGGGAAGGCAAGGCAAGGGAAGGCAAGGGAAGGAAATGCAAGGCAAGGGAAGGTAAGGTAAGGCAGGGCAAGGGAAGGGAAGGCAGGGCAAGGCAAGTCAAGGAAAGGAAAGTGAATGCAAGGCAAGGCAAGGCAATTGAAGGCAAAAGAAGGCAACGCTAGTGAAAGCAAGGCACGGCAAGGCAAGGCCCGGCAAGGCATGGCAATGCAAGGCAGGGCTGGGCAAGGCAGGGTTGGGCAAGACAAGGCAAGGAAAGGCAGGGCAGGGCATGTTAAGGAAAGGAAAGGCAAGGCAAGGCAAGGCAAGGAAGGGAAGGGCTGGGCAAGGCAGGGTAGGGCAAGACAAGGCAAGGAAAGGCAGGGCAGGGCATGTTAAGGAAAGGCAAGGCAAGGCAAGGCAACTTATGGCAAGGCAGGGAAAGGCAAGGCTTGGCAAGGCAAGGCAAGGCAAGTGAAGGCAAGTGAAGGCAAGGCAAGTGATGTCAAGTGAAGGAAAGGCAGGGCTCGTGAAGGCAAGGCAAGGCTTGTGAAGTCAAGTGAAGCAAAGGCAAGGCAAGTGAAGGCAAGGCAAGGCAAGAAAAGGCAAGTGAAGGCATGGCAAGGCAAGGCAAGGCAAGGTAAGGCAAGGCAAGGCAATGAAAGGCAAGGGAAGGCAAGGGAAGTCAAGGCAAGGGAAGTCAAGGGAAGTCAACGGAAGTGAAGGCAAGGGAAGTGAAGCAAGGGAAGGCAAGGCATGCCAGGGCAAGGCAAGGCAGGGGAAGGCAAGGCAGGACAAGGCAGGGCAAGGCAAGGCAGGGAAGGGTAAGGTAGGGGAAGGCAAGGCAAGGCAATTCAAGGCAGGGCAGGGAAAGGCAAGGCAAGTCAAGGCGCAAGGCAATGCAAGGCAAGGCAAGGCAAGGCAAGGCAAAGCAAGTGAAAGCAAGGCAAGGCAAGACAAGGCAAGGGAAGTGAAGGCAAGTGAAGGCAAGTGAAGGCAAGGCAAGGCCAGGCAAGGCAAGTGAAAGCAAGGCAAGGCAAGGCAAGGCAAGGCAAGTGAAGGCAAGTGAAGGCAAGTGAAAGGAAGGCAAGGCAAGGCAAGGCAAGGCAAGGGAAGTCAAGGCAAGGGAAGGCAAGGTAAAATAAGGGAAGGGAAGTCAAGGGAAGGCAAGGGAAGGCAAGGGAAGGGAAGGGTAGGCAAGGCAAGGCAAGGGAAAGCAAGGGAAGGCAAGGCAACGCAAGGGAAGGAAAGGGAAGGAAAGGCAAGGCCAGGGAAGGGAAGGGAATGCAAGGGAAGGCAAGGCAAGGCAATGCAAGGCTTGGGAAGGAAAGGGAAGGCAAGGGAAGGAAATGAAAGGCAAGGCAAGGCAAGGGAAGGCAAGGGAAGGCAAGGGAAGGCAACGTAAGGCAGGGCAAGGGAAGGCAATGCAGGGCAAGGCAAGGCAAGGCAAGTGAAGGCAGGGCAGAGCAAGGCAAGGAAAGTCAAGGCGCAAGTCAAGACAAGTCAAGGCGCAAGTCAAGGCGCAAGTCAAGGCAGATGTCAAGGCGCAAGTCAAGTCAAGTCAAGTCAAGTCAAGTCAAATGGCAAGTCAAGACAAAAGGCAAGTCAAGACAAAAGGCAAGTCAAGGCAAGTCAAGGCAAGGCAAGGCAAGGGAAGGGAAGGCAAGGGAAGGCAAAAAGCAAGGCAAGGCAAAAGGGAAGGCAAAAGGCAAGGGGGAAGGCAAAAGGCAAGGCAAAAGGCAAAAGGCAAAAGGCAAAAGGCAAGAGGCAAGAGGAAAGAAGCAAGAGGCAAGAGGCAAGAGGCAAGGCAAGGCAAGGCAAGGAAAGGCAAGGCAAGGGAAGTGAAAGCAAGGCAAGGCAAGGCAAGGCAAGGGAAAGCAAGGCAAGGCAAGGCAAGGCAAGTGAAAGCAAGGCAAGAAAAGGAAAGGAAAGTGAAGGCAAGGCAAGGCAACGCTAGTGAAGGCAAGGCAAGGCAAGGCAAGGCAAGGCAAGGCAAGGGAAGGCAAGGGAAGTGAAGGCAAGGCAAGGCAACGCTAGTGAAGGCAAGGCAAGGCAAGGCAAGGCAAGGCAAGGAAAGGCAAAGCAAGGGAAGGCAAGGCAAGGGAAGGCAAGGCAAGGGAAGGCAAGGGAAATTAAGGGAAGGGAAGGCAAGGGAAGGCAAGGGAAGGGAAGGGAAGGGTAGGCAAGGCAAGGCAAGGGAAAGCAAGAGAAGGCAAGGCAACGCAATGGAAGGCAAGGGTAGAAAGGCAAGGCCAGGGAAGGGAAGGGAATGCAAGGGAAGGCAAGGCAAGGCAATGCAAGGCTTGGGAAGGCAAGGGAAGGCAAGGGAAGGAAAGGCAAGGCAAGGGAAGGCAAGGGAAGGGAAGGCAAGGGAAAGCAAAATGCAAGGCATGGCAAGTGAAGGCAAGGCAATCCAGGACAAGGCAATGCAGGGGAAAGCAAGGCAGGGCAAGTCAAGGCAATTCAAGGCGCAAGGCAAGGCAAGGCAAGACAAGGCAAGGGAAGTGAAGGCAAGTGAAAGCAAGGCAAGGCAAGGCAAAGTATAGCAAGGGAAGGCAAGGCTTGCCAGGGCAAGGCAAGACAGGGGAAGTCAAAGCAGAGCAAGACAGGGCAAGGCAAGGCAGGGAAGGGCAAGGCAACGCAAGGCAAGGCAAGGGAAGGGAAGGCAAGGCAAGGGAAGGGAAGGCAAGGGAAGGCAAGGGAAGGCAAGGGAAGGAAAGGGAAGGCAAGGGAAGGCAAGGTAAGGGAAGGCAAGGCAAGGCAAGGCAAGGCAAGGCAAGGCAAGGCAAGGCAAGGCAAGGCAAGGCAAGGCAAGGGAAGGCAAGGCAAGGCAAGGCAAGGCAAGGCAAGGAAAGGCAAGGCATGGCAAGGGAAGGCAAGGCAAGGGAAGGCAAGGCAAGGGAAGGCAAGGGAAGGGAAGGGAAGGGAAGGGAAGGGAAGGGAAGGGAAGGCGAGGGAAGGCAAGGCAAGGGAAGGCAAGGGAAGGAAATGCAAGGCAAGGGAAGGTAAGGTAAGGCAGGGCAAGGGAAGGGAAGGCAGGGCAAGGCAAGTCAAGGAAAGGAAAGTGAATGCAAGGCAAGGCAAGGCAATTGAAGGCAAAAGAAGGCAACGCTAGTGAAAGCAAGGCACGGCAAGGCAAGGCCCGGCAAGGCATGGCAATGCAAGGCAGGGCTGGGCAAGGCAGGGTTGGGCAAGACAAGGCAAGGAAAGGCAGGGCAGGGCATGTTAAGGAAAGGAAAGGCAAGGCAAGGCAAGGCAAGGAAGGGAAGGGCTGGGCAAGGCAGGGTAGGGCAAGACAAGGCAAGGAAAGGCAGGGCAGGGCATGTTAAGGAAAGGCAAGGCAAGGCAAGGCAACTTATGGCAAGGCAGGGAAAGGCAAGGCTTGGCAAGGCAAGGCAAGGCAAGTGAAGGCAAGTGAAGGCAAGGCAAGTGATGTCAAGTGAAGGAAAGGCAGGGCTCGTGAAGGCAAGGCAAGGCTTGTGAAGTCAAGTGAAGCAAAGGCAAGGCAAGTGAAGGCAAGGCAAGGCAAGAAAAGGCAAGTGAAGGCATGGCAAGGCAAGGCAAGGCAAGGTAAGGCAAGGCAAGGCAATGAAAGGCAAGGGAAGGCAAGGGAAGTCAAGGCAAGGGAAGTCAAGGGAAGTCAACGGAAGTGAAGGCAAGGGAAGTGAAGCAAGGGAAGGCAAGGCATGCCAGGGCAAGGCAAGGCAGGGGAAGGCAAGGCAGGACAAGGCAGGGCAAGGCAAGGCAGGGAAGGGTAAGGTAGGGGAAGGCAAGGCAAGGCAATTCAAGGCAGGGCAGGGAAAGGCAAGGCAAGTCAAGGCGCAAGGCAATGCAAGGCAAGGCAAGGCAAGGCAAGGCAAAGCAAGTGAAAGCAAGGCAAGGCAAGACAAGGCAAGGGAAGTGAAGGCAAGTGAAGGCAAGTGAAGGCAAGGCAAGGCCAGGCAAGGCAAGTGAAAGCAAGGCAAGGCAAGGCAAGGCAAGGCAAGTGAAGGCAAGTGAAGGCAAGTGAAAGGAAGGCAAGGCAAGGCAAGGCAAGGCAAGGGAAGTCAAGGCAAGGGAAGGCAAGGTAAAATAAGGGAAGGGAAGTCAAGGGAAGGCAAGGGAAGGCAAGGGAAGGCAAGGGAAGGGAAGGGTAGGCAAGGCAAGGCAAGGGAAAGCAAGGGAAGGCAAGGCAACGCAAGGGAAGGAAAGGGAAGGAAAGGCAAGGCCAGGGAAGGGAAGGGAATGCAAGGGAAGGCAAGGCAAGGCAATGCAAGGCTTGGGAAGGAAAGGGAAGGCAAGGGAAGGAAAGGCAAGGCAAGGCAAGGCAAGGGAAGGCAAGGCAAGGCAAGGGAAGGCAACGTAAGGCAGGGCAAGGGAAGGCAAGGGAAGGCAAGGCAATGGAAGGCAACGTAAGGCAGGGCAAGGGAAGGCAATGCAGGGCAAGGCAAGGCAAGGCAAGTGAAGGCAGGGCAGAGCAAGGCAAGGAAAGTCAAGGCGCAAGTCAAGACAAGTCAAGGCGCAAGTCAAGGCGCAAGTCAAGGCAGATGTCAAGGCGCAAGTCAAGTCAAGTCAAGTCAAGTCAAATGGCAAATCAAGACAAAAGGCAAGTCAAGACAAAAGGCAAGTCAAGGCAAGTGAAGGCAAGGCAAGGCAAGGGAAGGGAAGGCAAGGGAAGGCAAAAAGCAAGGCAAGGCAAAAGGGAAGGCAAAAGGCAAGGCAAAAGGCAAAAGGCAAAAGGCAAGAGGCAAGAGGAAAGAAGCAAGAGGCAAGAGGCAAGAGGCAAGGCAAGGCAAGGCAAGGAAAGGCAAGGCAAGGGAAGTGAAAGCAAGGCAAGGCAAGGCAAGGCAAGGGAAAGCAAGGCAAGGCAAGGCAAGGCAAGTGAAAGCAAGGCAAGAAAAGGAAAGGAAAGTGAATGCAAGGCAAGGCACGGCAAGTGAAGGCAAGGCAAGGCAACGCTAGTGAAGGCAAGGCAAGGCAAGGCAAGGCAAGGCAAGGCAAGGCAAGGCAAGGCAAGGCAAGGCAAGGCAAGGCAAGGGAAGTGAAGGCAAGGCAAGGCAAGGCAAGTGAAAGCAAACCAAGGGAAGGCAAGGCAAGGCAAGGGAAGGGAAGGTAAGGCAAGGCAAGGCAAGGCAAGGGAAGGGAAGGGAAGGGAAGGGAAGGGAAGGGAAGGGAAGGGAAGGGAAGGGAAGGGAAGGGAAGGAAGGGAAGGGAAGGGAAGGGAAGGGAAGGGAAGGGAAGGGAAGGGAAGGGAAGGGAAGGGAAGGGAAGGGAAGGGAAGGGAAGGGAAGGGAAGGGAAGGGAAGGGAAGGGAAGGGAAGGCCAGGGAAGGGAAGGGAAGGCCAGGGAAGGGAAGGGAAGGGAAGGGAAGGGAAGGGAAGGGAAGGGAAGGGAAGGGAAGGGAAGGGAAGGGAAGGGAAGGGAAGGGAAGGGAAGGGAAGGGAAGGGAAGGGAAGGGAAGGGAAGGGAAGGGAAGGGAAGGGAAGGGAAGGGAAGGGAAGGGAAGGGAAGGGAAGGGAAGGGAAGGGAAGGGAAGGGAAGGGAAGGGAAGGGAAGGCAACGTAAGGCAGGGCAAGGGAAGGCAATGCAGGGCAAGGCAAGGCAAGGCAAGTGAAGGCAGGGCAGAGCAAGGCAAGGAAAGTCAAGGCGCAAGTCAAGACAAGTCAAGGCGCAAGTCAAGGCGCAAGTCAAGGCAGATGTCAAGGCGCAAGTCAAGTCAAGTCAAGTCAAGTCAAGTCAAATGGCAAGTCAAGACAAAAGGCAAGTCAAGACAAAAGGCAAGTCAAGGCAAGTCAAGGCAAGGCAAGGCAAGGGAAGGGAAGGCAAGGGAAGGCAAAAAGCAAGGCAAGGCAAAAGGGAAGGCAAAAGGCAAGGCAAAAGGCAAAAGGCAAAAGGCAAAAGGCAAGAGGCAAGAGGAAAGAAGCAAGAGGCAAGAGGCAAGAGGCAAGGCAAGGCAAGGCAAGGAAAGGCAAGGCAAGGGAAGTGAAAGCAAGGCAAGGCAAGGCAAGGCAAGGGAAAGCAAGGCAAGGCAAGGCAAGGCAAGTGAAAGCAAGGCAAGAAAAGGAAAGGAAAGTGAATGCAAGGCAAGGCAAGGCAAGTGAAGGCAAGGCAAGGCAACGCTAGTGAAGGCAAGGCAAGGCAAGGCAAGGCAAGGCAAGGGAAGGCAAGGGAAGTGAAGGCAAGGCAAGGCAAGGCAAGTGAAAGCAAGCCAAGGGAAGGCAAGGCAAGGCAAGGGAAGGGAAGGCAAGGCAAGGCAAGGCAAGGCAAGGCAAGGGAAGGGAAGGGAAGGGAAGGGAAGGCAAGGGAAGGCAAGGCAAGGGAATGCAAGGGAAGGCAAGACAAGGGAAGGCAAGTGAAGAGAAGGCAAGGCAAGGGAAGGCAAGGGAAGGGAAGGCAACGGAAGGCAAGACAAGGGAAGGCAAGACAAGACAAGGGAAGGCAAGGTATGGCAAGGCAAGGGAAGGCAAGGCAAGGCAAGGCAAGGTAAGGGAACGCAAGGGAAGGCAAGGCAAGGCAAGGTAAGGGAATGCAAGGGAAGGCAAGGCA
>JAUMJL010002615.1:0-21459 GCA_033558185.1 Dromococcyx pavoninus
CCACGCCCCCACACCTTTCGCCACGCCCATCGCGCGTGTAAACGCTGGCGCTGCCTCTCCGTATGATGCGGTGATAGGCCACGCCCCTATGCTCTTCGCCACGCCCCCTCAGTGCAAACAGCCCCGCCGCTGCCGCTGCACCCGCTCTCTTACTCCACATATGGTGAGTGGTTACGCCCCTTATGCCATTTATGGAGGACACAGCCTATCTGGGCGTGGCTTTGTTGCTGGCTGGGTCGCGAGTGGGCGGGCAGCGCTGAAGTTGCCAGCAATGAAGAAGGGGGAGGAAGCGGGTTGGGACGGAGAGGGGAGCGGGAGCGGGACGCTGCACCGGGAATGCTGGCACGGCTCGTGGCCGAGTGGGTGCTGCAACGGGAGAGTTCCAGAACTTCTCGAAGATGGGGTTCAAGTACCAGAACCATCTGGAAGAATGGGTTCGGGTACCAGAACCATCCCAAAGAAGGGATTAAGGCTCTAGAACTATCCTATAGATGGGTCCAAGCCCCCGATCCATCCCAAAGATGGGATTCAGGTCCCAGAACCATCCCATAGATGGGGTTCAGATGCCCAAATGCTGCTGCAGGGGGATGCTTAGGATCTCCCTGGGGATGCTCAGTGTTGTGCGTGTGCCGGAGCCCCTCAACCAAAGACCTCCCCCTCTCCCAAGGCAGGGCTGGGGAGAGGTGCCAGGGTTGTGCCCTGTGCCAGCACAGCCCAGCTCTCCAAGGCTGCCATCCCGCTGTGTGGGCAGAGCTGGGAGCATTGCAAAGCATAGAGACAGACAAGACCACCAAACACAGAAGCCATGCAAATAAAAGTGAGAAATATTTATTACATATCAAAAAAGCTACATATTTTGGGCAGAGAACCCACCACCGTGCAGTCCCTGGCACGGTCCCACTCTGCAACAGCAGCTGCCCCACCAGCCAGGCTCAGCCCAGCTCCGTTCCGCTCCCCGTCACGCCTTTGCACGCTCGGTGCCATCATCGGTGCTGGCTGCCGGCTGTGCCACCGCTGGTCCCATCTGGATGGGCACATTCCTCTCCGGGACAGCCGGCAGGGCCAGTTTGGGAGCCTCGATGCGCAGCTGACCCTCCTTGGACAGGGAGCAGGTCAGCGCTTCGGCGTCCACCTCCTCGGGCACGTCCCACTCCCGCTTCAGCACCTCGTACTTGTAGGAGAAGGAGCCTTTCTCATCCGTGTTCTGTGTCTCCTTCTGCCCCACCAGCACCACCTTCCTGCCCACCACCTTCACCGACAGCTGCTCGGGAGCAAAGTCCTTCACATCTTGGCAGACGGAGAAGCCTTCTCCAGAGTTTTGGGTCAGAGCTGCGCTGGTTCTCGGGGCGATGCCGAGCCGGCTGGGGCTGCTCCCGGTGCTCATGAACTGCTCGAAGCTGCTCATGAACTCCCGAGCCCTCTCCATCTCCAGGCGCAGCTCACGCTCCAGCTCAGCAAAGAGGGTACCTGGATGCGGCCAGAGGGTGCGGATGGGTCCCAGCCATGGGAATAGGGAGCTGGATGCGGGTGGCATGAAGTGCAGGCGGCAAAGCATCTCTGCTCCTGGTGCGTGATCCAATTTGTGCTCCCGGTGCGTCCTGCAGCTCAGCTTCGTGCAAAGGCTGGAGTGGTTCTGGGCTGGGGCTGGGGAGCAGCAGGTTTTATCCTCTCCAGCGCAGGGGTGTGCCCCTTCCAGAACACTCTTTTCCCCACTCACCCTCCTGGAGCCATCGCCTATTTTTGAGAGGCTGATTATTATCCTCCGGCCAAAATAGCAGCGCCTGTTTCTGAGGACGAGTCACACGCCCCAAATAGGGAGCTGCAGTCACCGCCGGCAGCTCGGGTTTCTCAAAGCCATCCTGATGCAGCACCAGTCGCGGGACCCCAGGCAGGGGGTTGAGCACAGTCCTTCCCACAGCCCCCCGCACTGGGGATGATACTGAAAATGCCAGTAAATAAACTCCTTTAGACTCATTTTGGAGTTTTTGAAAGCAGCATCCTTTATCTCAGCTCACCAGGGAATGATTTCCATCGATCGTGCATCTCATTACAGAATATATTTCCCACTTACACACGTGTATAAATTGTGCCAGCAATCTCATGCATATTCTGCTGTTTTCCAAGGACTAATTGTAATTTTATTATGAACTTCACAACAGCCAAGTCTCTGCTAATTGGAGCTTTGGAGCCAGGTCTCTGGTTGACTTTGCAATCTTAGATAAGGAAAGGCAGTATTGTCTGGGAACAGCACTATTTTAAAAAAACTATCCTATCAGAACAGTCTGTGTCTGTTTGACTTTCAAAAAATATTGTTAGTTAAATAGTACTTAACTGAAGTTAGTTAGAAAATTAATTCTATAGGAAACTAATTCTACAGAAAATTAATTCTACTTTAGCTTAAATCAAAACACTCCACTTTTTTTTTTATAGTAACTATTATCAGGGGGCTCAGCTGAGCACAGGCTGTGCTGTGACACAAGCGTGTGGCTTCAGCCAGCATAGGGACAGTCCCACCCCTAAAGCAACGTGTCCCTACATCACCCACTGCCAGATGCCTCTCGCACTTTCCAGACCCCCCCTTACACAGGGAATACCTGCTGTGCTGTCCTGTCCTGATCCCCCAGTTTCCCCCTGTGCACCCCACCTGGGGTTCTGGTCTCACCCCCTCACCCTGGGCAGCTGAGGGTACTGCAAAGGGGATGTGGGAGACAAGAGGGGCTTTTCCTGCTTGCAGATGGAGGGGGGGGATCTGGGCTGCAGGCAAGGGGAGGGAGGCAGGGAGGAGAGGAGCCCAGCACCGCTCCCTGCTTGGGAAGTAGAAAGGCCAGGGATTTTTGGCAGGAGAGGCTCAGGCATCTCATTCGGAGGCTGAGGTGATGCTGCTAATTATAAGCCAGGACAGCAGCGGTGCAAGACTCAGGGCGAAGGTATGCGGGGCACGACGTAAGAGGTGCCTCTCCTCACGGGTGAGTAACAAGAATGAGCTGGAACGGGCTGGAAAGAGCTGAGCTTTTCTCCAGAGGATGACGTGATGGGCAGGATGAGGCCACACCTCCCGGGATGAGGAATAAAAGCCGCGGGCAGCAGCAGCGGGGCACAGCGCTCTCAGCTGAGCTCAGAGAAGAGCAGCGAAAGCAGCAGCAGCAGCAGCAGCAAAAGCAGCATCAGCAGCGATGTTTTGCCGAATGCACCTCGCACCGTTCGCCTCCAGCTCCCTGGCCACCCGCCTGGGCACGGTGAGAACCCTCTGGCCGCACGCAGAGACCATCTTCACCGAACTGCAGCAGGAGATGGAGAAAGCTCGGGAGTTCATGAGCAGCTTCGAGCAGCTCCTGACCAGCCAAGGAGCCATGGCCTTGGAGCGAGCGCCGAGCACCAACACAGCTCTGACCCAGAGCTCCGGGGAAGGCTTCTCCGTCTGCCAGGACGTCAAGAACTTCGCTCCTGAGGAGCTGTCGGTGAAGGTGGTGGGCAGGAAGGTGGTGCTGGTGGGACAGAAGGAGACACAGAACACGGATGAGAAGGGCTCCTTCTCCTACAAGTACGAGGTGCTGAAGCGGGAGTGGGACGTGCCCGAGGATGTGGATGCCGAAGCACTGACCTGCTCCCTGTCCAAGGAGGGTCAGCTGCACATCGAGGCTCCCAAACTGGCCCTGCCAGCCAGCTCGGAGAGGAATGTGCCCATCCAGATGAGCCCTGCAGCCCCACAGCCCGGACCAGCCTCTGAGAACGGAGCCAACAAAGCCTAGATGTAACGGGAGAAGTGATGGCCCACGGCAGGACCAGAGCAGACAGGAGCAAGTCTTGGGTTTTAGCCCAGACAAGCTCCATCAACAATGATGTCATTTTTTTTTCACTATACTGGAATGCTTTTGTATCCAATAAATTTGTTTTTGCATAGAACCTGCTTGTGCTCTCTTGGTGTTGATTGAGGGGGAGGCTGGGTCCAGGTATCAGGTCTTGATGCCAGAGGAGCTGGATGCACAGAGAACAAGGAACTTGCCTTGGTTCTTCAGGGCAATGCAAAAGGGGTCCAACAGTGGACCCAGAGGGGGGGAAAGGATCTGAGCTCACAGGGTTGGAGAAAGAAGAAAAATCCCAAGCAGGGATGGGTGGCCCCTCTCACCTGGCTGGCACAGAGGCAGCTCTTGCAGGGAGCAGGCAGACTGTCAGCATATGCAGCAGCTTCAAACACAGTCCCTCACTCCCTGGCCGATGCCACCAAATGAGGAGACAACCACGCTGGATGATCGTTGTGGGTGCAGGGAACTCCTCTTGTAGCCACACTTCCCCCCCTGCCCCTGTGCAGCTTGGAAAGGGGCTGCTGGACCCTTCTCCAAGATCCCAGTGGCAGGGAGGGTGAAACCCATCCCTAGGCAACCACAAAAACCACCCATGTTCAGGCCTGGGCAGGCAGCAGGTATGCTGGCAGGCACGCCTGTTCATGCTAGAGGTGCTCCAAGCTTGGACAGCCCTTCTCTGTGGCAGTAAGGAGGCTCAGCTCCACAGAACACAGCTGCACACCTCTGGAGGCAGCAAGTCCCCAGCCCCGATACTGAGCCCATTGCAGCTGAACAGCTCACAGCAAGCAGCAGGACAGCCCTCAGGGCATCACAGACTCCTTCACAGAGATGGAAACTGAGGCTTACAGACTGTACACTTGGCTGGGTGGCTCTGCAGAGGCACCTGGACAGCTGGATCCATGGGCACAGGTAAATTGAATGAGGTTCAACAAGGCTCAGTGCTGGGTCCTGCACTTGGGCCACAACAACCCCCTGCAGTGCTCCAGGCTTGGGGAAAAGCAGCTGGAAGCTGCCTGGTAGAGAAGGCCCTGGGGGTGCTGGTTGACAGCAGCTGAACACAAGCCAGCAGTGGCCAGGAAGGAGCATCCTGGCTTGGATCAGCCATGGGGTGGCAGCAGGAGCAGGGAAGGGATCGTCCCCCTGTGCTTGGTGCTGGTGAGGCTGCACCTCAATCCTGGGTTCAGTTTTGGGGCCCTCACTCCAAGAAAGACATCAGGGCGGTGGAGTGCATCCAGAGAAGGGGAACAGAGTTGAGGAAGGGTCTGGAGCCCAGGGGTTCTGGGAGCAGCTGAGGAGCCATGTAGTGGTGTTGGGCTGATGGTCAGACTGGAGGAGAGTTGAGGTCTTTTCCAACCTTAAAGATTCTATGATTCGATTCTCTTAATCTATATAAACGAAGACCTGTCAATAAGGAACTATCTCAAGAAGCCAGCAGATGGCAACAGCATCACATGTGTTCATAAAGTTGTTTAGAATTGGGATCAGGGAATCAGTTCTCCAACAGGTCTGGCTCTCACTGCCTTCGGAAACCAGTCCAAACCACACTGGAAGCAATGACACCTCAGATGTCCCGCAGAGGTGCTGAGCTCTGCTGGCAGATGTGCAGCCAGGCTCCCTTGCAGGGGATAGAACCAAGCAGCAGCCATGGCACCAGGTGAGCAAAGACCATTTGAATGTGCTGGAGCCTACACCCCACAGGAACTGCATCACCAAGTCACTCCAGACCGTACCTCTTTCCAGAATTTTAAGGAAATCCATCATGAGCAAGAGACACCAAGACCTCTGACGTAGATAAAGTCCACAAGTCAAGGGTGTTCACACAGACAACTTCATTTGCAGGCAGCCACCAGAACTTCAAGCCCCAGCACTGCAAGGTGTGGGCAAGCCCAGCCCAAGGACCATCCCACCAATGACCATAGCTGTGCCTCTGCACACTGCTAGGCCAAGGGCCAGCAGCCCCTGTTCCTCCCTGCCCAGGGAGGACCACACATCCCTAAAGAAGATCCAGGTGTTGTACACACCACAAACAGCCTGGCACAGCTCAGCCTCCAGCACAACTGTTTGGGTCCACTCCTTTAAGATAGTAGAGTCAAACCATCAATCCAGTCCTGCCAAGTCTGCCACTAGACCATGTCCCCAGGTATGACATCTGCTCATCTTTTAAAGACCTCCAGAGATGGTGACTCAACCACCTCCCTGGGCAGCCTCTGCCAATGCTTTACAACCCTTTCAGTAAAGAAACTCCTCCCACTATCCAACCCAAATCTCCCCTGGTGCATCGTGAGGCCATTTCCCCTTGTCCTGTCACTGGCTACCAGGGAGAACAACCCACCTTGCTACAGTCTCCTTTTAGGTAGCTGCAGACTACAACCCCAAGTCCCTCAGCCACTCCTCACAACACTTATTCTCCACACACTTCCCCTCTCTGGGCACACTCAAAACTGAACCCAGGATTCAAGGTGTGGCCTCACCAGCACCAAGTACAGGGGAAGGATCATCTCCCTGGCTCTTGCTGGCCACATTATTCCTTATGCAGGCCAGGATGCTGTTGGTCTTCTTGGCCACTTGGGCCACTGCTGGCTCATATTCAGCCAACTATCAATCAAACCCCCCAGGACCACCTCTTCCAGGCAGCTTTCCAGCCGCTCCTGGAGCACTGCATGGGGTTGTTGTGACCCAACTGCAGGACCCAGCCCTTGCTGAACCTCACGCAATTGGCCTCAGCCCATGGATCCAGCCTGTGCAGGTCCCTCTGTAGAGCCTGCCTGCACTCAGGCAGATCAACATTCCCACCCAATTTAGTATCATCTGCAAACTTACCAAGGGTGCACTCGATTCCCCTGCTGGTTTGAGCTGATTAAGAAACATGAACAGTGTGGGTTATGATAGGTTTATAAAAATTTGGATTTTTAATCACACAAAACTGAAGTTTGTGATGAAGACTAAGTTGACAGTTCCTCTTAAATACCAGTATGCATAAGACATTGCATTAGGCACTAGGCAGCAGCCAACTTCAGTTAGAGTCTGGCAACAGAAGCCATTTTAATACCTCCCTTCACACTTTGTGGAATTACAGGCTTTTGCAATACATTTTCTTCCCACTGACAGGTTCTCCGAGGTTTCCCCCACCCCACCTCTGTACATCAGTAAACCTTGTGTTTTCACACCAGAGCAGGGTTAACAACATTAGTGGCATCACAACCATCAAAAAAAAGGACAATTTTTCTATACAAGAGTTTTGCAAAAGTTGCAACAGGATTAGTGCATTACGACAGAACTGGAGATAGAAAAAAAAGAGTTGGCATGCTAGAGTCCAACACAAATAAAGACAACAGGCAGCTAGTTGTATGTACTATATTGACAAGATACTGATTGGTTACATGAAGAAACATACAATACAAAATACAGAAGAAACCAGTTTTGCTTCCCTCTGCCCCACCCCAGAATACTCATAATTGATTTGGTCAATAAGTGGCCCAAAAGCCCGAGTTTGTCACTCTAATGCTACAGTTTAGTGGTTGTTCTCGGCATATCGTACTGGTATGAGCCTCAGCTTTTAACATAAATCTTAAACAAGGCTTTCTAGTCTCAAGATCCCTTTGTTTCCAATAGTGAACTACAGTACTGTGGGACCTGGGTGCTGCCGGCCCTCACCTGCGGGGAGGGATGAGCTGGCTGGGCAGACACCAGGTCGTGCATCCACCACCACCACCAGGAAGAGGGAAGAGCAGAAGTTCATATATTAAAAAAGTGACTTAAGACTTAGAATTGAATTAGTATTTGTACAGAAAGGTGCAGGTGGAAGAACTCCCTCCAGCCTATGATCAGAAAGGGATGGAGAAATCACAGCGGCCACCGGCAGCAGCCGCTCTACGGTAAGTGCGATTGTTAGCGTGGATTCCAGTCACGTCATTCGAGGGCTCCGTCAGGTGGGAACAGCTGCTCAATTGCTGCAGCACTGGCTCCTGCTAGGCTGACTGCTCTCCTGAAGGTCCACCACCCGATTCCTACCTGGCCCACCAGGAGCGTTCTGGGGTTCATTTTTTGGCAGTTTCTTGGCTAGAAAGAAAGAAAATGTTAGTAGGCTCCTCTGCAGAGGCCAGCCTCCCCCACCCTGCAGACCACAGGCTCTGGCCCTTGTCTCCTTTAAGGAGTTTGGAATTGGACACTGCTGGCAGCACAAGCCCAAAACAACTCCAAGCCCACTCCAAGCTCTGGCTTTCATCGATCCTGCTCATTCCTTACCACCCCAGATAAAGGGAGAGAGGGAACAGGCTTTGCAAGACAAAGCTCCCAACACTCAGGGAGTGACTGGTCTCATAAGGAAAGCAAACCACCTCCAGGAAGAGCCTCCAGAACCTGGCTAGCATGGAAGCTCCCAGGGTTTGCAGTGCTGGTGCTCAGAGCCACTCCAGCCATCCTGCTGCACACAGGCTGTTACCTATTGCCATGAAGATTTCATTCACATTCATCGCTGTCTTTGCTGATGTCTCCATGAACAGCAAGCTGTTGTCATCTGCATATGTTTGTGCATCCTACAAACAATCACATCATAGTGGTAAAGGCACCCTGCCAAGAGGAGGCTCAGGCAGGCTTCACAGGCTTCCCTTCTCAGCAAACTAGGCACTGCAGAAACACTCTATCCCACCCCCAGCCAGACATTCCCTCCCAGTCCCCTGATCCTGCCTGGCCAGGACAGCCAGGATATATTCCCCACTGCTGTCCCAGCAGCCAGGCTGGAGCACAGCAGCACAGACTGTTTGCAAGCCACTCAAGACAAATATAGACACAGCACATCCCCTTGTACTTTGGTTAGCTGGGAGAACAACACAGACTGGAAATGCATCACAAGCAATCGTGTGCAGAGGTCTGAGATAAGAGCTTCTCCTTGGAAGTTTGCATTAGACAAGGTAAGAGCAGAGAACAAGCTGGGAATGATTCTCCATGTCTTGTATCTAAAAGATGCTGTTCTATACACTGCTGAGACAGCCCCAGATGAGTAAGACTCTTAAAGAGACCAAAGACAGAAGCTTGTGCTCAATGGAAACAGCTACAGTTCACTTTAAATGGCACCCTGAGGTCCTCAGCAGCACAAACTTAGACTTCCACTCTGTAAATATTTTGCACACAGTCACCATCTCCTCCACTTAAGCAAAAAGCTGCTTTCCTGACTTGCTCAGTAACAACTGATCTGGATTCCCACTCACCTGGAAGTCCACGGCTCTCTTGGTAGCAAGGTCTGCCTTGTTTCCCGCTAGTGCAATTACAATATTGGGGCTAGCCTGTCTCTGCAACTCTTTCACCCAGTTCTTGGCTCGTACAAATGTGTCCTGGAAGCAAACAGGAGGCAGCAATCAGGAAGGGCAGCCTCTCATTAACCCACAGTGAAGATATGATTAGAACAAGGCTTTCCTGTAAGAAATGTTCTGCCTCTACAGCACTTTGCAGCAGGATCCTTTATCAGCTTAGAAAGAACTAAGGAAGAGGCCATCACCAGTTCAAGAAACTCAGGACCTGCAGGGCCCCTGAATCCAGACAAGCTCCAGGGAACTCAGAGGAATCAGGTAAAGCACAGATGCCTCCTCCCAGCAAAGCATGGCACTCACTGTGTTAGTGATGTCGTAGACAACGATGGCTGCCTGGGCGCCTCGGTAATACATCGGTGCCAGGCTGTGATATCGCTCCTGTCCGGCCGTATCCCATATTTCAAACTTCACTGTTGTGTCATCCAGACACACTGTCTGTGTTAGGAAGGCAGCTGAAAGAGAAGAGGTGTGTTTGTCTTACCTGCAGCTGGAGAGCCCCTGTACAAGAGCCAGGAGCTTGGAGCAGTTCTGCTTTTGCACAGGAGCGAGCAGAGGCCCCACATAGAGGCCAGTGCAGTGCTGCTTGTGAAAGCCACAGCTCTGCTCAATCCCCAAGCTCCTTGCACACAGGATCCCAACAGGAGGGCAGCCCAGGCAGCAGCAGCAGCACTGCCAGCCCCTTTCCCAGCAGTTTCCTCTCTCAGATCACACAGAGCAGCTGCAGCATCACTGGGATCAGCTCTGGAGAGCACCACAGTGCTAGCACACTGAAGTCAGCCCAGTTACACCACGCTCCCCAATTTAGTAACAGGTTAATTTCTTGTTCCAGCATGTATAACACCACATGTTACAACTAGGATAAAGGCAACCAGCCTTGGATACAGACTGGAGCAGGAGAGGGCCCACACAGCCCTCTGCAGCAGAGCAGGAAGCCCTGCTTGCCCACAAACTCTACTCACACCTACACTGACTCCTCAGTCCACATCTCCTCAAGTTACTGCCCAGAGACCTGGCTGCCAACTGACCTTTGATTAGTGACACTAATGATTTCAAGCTAAAGAACTACAAGACCTGAAAGAGCTGTGGAAGTAGTTAATGATATCAGGCTAGAAAACAACCCCAAAATCCCAGGTCATGGTCTGAAAAGATAATTAAGGGTTATAAACCAAACTGAACACTTCAGTTCTAATTAGAAGCAGGAATTGAGGCACTGGAAGTTAAGGGAGCATGGTTGCCATAGAGTTATTCTCTGCTGCGCTGATCTTCACCCCAACAAACAAGTTGTACACCCAGTGTTAAAGCATTAGCTGCTTGGCTATTTATAACCCAAACCAGACTGAAATAGCCATTAATACTTGTGATACTCTGGGAGTGCTTCGGTGAGGTCAGCACCTTCCAGCCACAGGCACCTGGAGTTGGCACTCACCTCCAATCGTGCTCTCCTGGTACTCGTGGAACTGCCCCTTCACGAAGCGCAGGACCAGGCTGGACTTCCCCACTGCCGACTCTCCCAAGAGAACAAGTTTAAACTGGCAGATTTTGTTTCCAGCAGCTGGTCCGTTCGGTCGAGCGGCTCCACCTCGACCTGCCATCGTGGCCTAAGTGCAGGAGTGCCAAGAGGGAAGGATGCTGCGGGTTCTGCACTGGGATCCACCTGGAGGCAGGTTGCAACTGGAAGAGGAGGTCAAAGTTAGTGACACGCTCGTGGAGCAGCCGTACCAGTTGTAGAGAGTGGGTTTGATCTGCAACCACCAGGCAGGAGGTGACTCCTTCCCACAGTGGAAAGTTATCCACCACAACAGCATTATCAGGCAATTTCTGTCAGTCAGCAGCTCCTTCAGCAGGATCTTGAGTCTTCTGAGCCTGCTTGGAGAGGGATATTTGTAACCAAAGCTTTCCTCCCCACCAGTGGGCCCTCCAGCACTTCCACTATGCTTAGATGTTACAAACACCTTGCTAGGGTGAGGCAAGTGAAGAACAGCCAGCACACCAATTAGTGTCATCAGAGCTTTGTCTATTGAAACAATAATTACTCAGCTCATGGAGGTAACTGAGGATGACCTTTAGCTCCTTCCTCCTCTCCCAAGTTCACAAGGCAGCAGCTTCAGACTGTCAATGCAATCCAGAGATGCTGGAGAGCCCCATGTAAGCCACTACAGGAAGCAATCCTGGATGGCATTGCTTCAGATCACAAGGCTTTCAGACAAAGGAAGTCTCTGTATCAGTTGGTTTAGAAGAACTCACACCCAGCCGTGCCTCAGCACAGTCCTGAGGAAGGGCCTTTGAATCACTGTGCCACAGGGAGGGAATCACTGGGCACAGGCTGTGTATCCAGAGACTAAAAGCAACTGCTCCCCATCCCTGCTGCAAATGGGTACTCACCACCAAATAATGTGAAGCAATACCTAATGCTTCCTACACCCCATCCCAGCTGCCTCATTGTCCTTGTCCCACATCATTCCAGGTCATCAGGCTACCAGATTGACTGCTCAGATCCAGCTAGAACACAAACAGGCAGCACCACCCACAATCGGAATCATAGAATGGTTTGGGTTGGAAGGGACTTTTCAGGTCATCCACTCCCAATATCCCTGCAGGAGCAGGGACAGGGACATCTTTAACTCAATCAGCTTGCTCAGAGCCCCATCAAACCTGACCTTGAATGTTTCCAGGGATGGGGCCTCTGCTACCTCCACAGGCAACCTATGACAGTGTTACCAACTTCACTGTAAAATATTTCTTCTTATCATCAGTCTAAATCTCCCTTCCCTTAGCTTAAAACCATTACTCCTTGTCCTCTGACAACAGGCCTTGCTAAAAAGTCTGTACCCAGCATTCCTGTAGCCCCCCTTTCAGTACTGGGAGGCTGCTTTAAGGACTCCCTGGAGCCTTCTCTTCTTCAGGCTGAACAATCTCAACTCTCTCAGCCTGTCCTTGTATGGGAGGTGTTTCAGCCTTTGGATCATCTTCATGGCCTCCTCTAGACAGGCTCCAACAGCTCCATGTCCTCCATTTCCTGCCATCCCATCAACCCAGCACTCAATCCCACAGCACCAAAGCTCTCAAGTTGTGCAGAAGCACAAAACCATGGCAAGAGCTGGTTTCCATCCATCATGGACCAGAAGTGAAGCCTCCCTGCCTTCCTAACCATTTCTCAATGCGCACAGCAGAGCAGGAACAGTTTCAGAGAGCACAGCCACACAGATTTAGGCGTATTTCCTGTTCTCATCACAACTCCCACTTCCCATCAATGATGAATGCTACAACTGATTGCATCTGCTCCATGCTGCTGCTTTCCTTTCGACTCACACAACCCAAGCTTCTCATTGACAGACAAAACTGCAAAAAGTATCCCCCAAAAGCCAATTTCTCCTTGTCCCAAGTGTAGCCCCAAGGAAACTCTGAATATAGTTCTGAGTACATCCACATTTACCCAGCAAATACCAGGTTCCTATGAATAAGAAGCTTAAAGCAAATTGAAGTGTGTCTGCCCTGAAGCGGTGTCCTGTAACAAAGCTCAGGGCAGACTTTTACAGCAGCTCAAAGAGTCTCCAGCACCTGCTTTCCAGAGCAAAACCTGTCCAGCTGTGACTGCTCTGAGGTTACTTTAACTGTGCCTCAAGTTCCAACTCAATTCCATAGTTTGTTAAGAAACCTACAGCCATTTTGGTCTGAGCTCATCCAGAGGGAGAGCCTGTTAGTGTCATGAGCTGGAGAACCTCTTCAGCTTTCAAAACACAGCAGCACTTGAGCATACTCTGACCTACAGATATTCAACCTCATTGTTCTGAGCAGGAGGCAGGGCAGAACCCCGCTGTTAAACCAGGACTGTTCACCAAAGTGATCAGGTAGGAGAGAAACCATGAGGAGCAAAGAGCAAGGAGATGTCTCAGCAGCCTGAGCCGTGACAAAGTTGTGTTGAATGCCTTGTCCAGTGCTGGGTTACAGAATCCTTTAGGCTGGAAGAGACCTTTAAAGATCACTGAGTGCAACCATTTAAACCAGGAAAGAAACTGCAACTCAGAGTTGGGTCCTTGCAAAGGCTGCTGACACTGTCAGGACCCCCACCTACTCTTCCAAGAAAGAGGAAACACTTTTGACAGGATGAGAGAGCTTGATAGGGAGCAATTTAGCAACTTGGTTTGCTGGGAAGTGAGGAGGCAGCGTTTTGCAGCTCTGGCTAGAAGTGGCTTGGTTACCCCCAGGTTCCAGGGGCACATCAGCAGCCCTACATCACCACCACCCTGAAAGCATTTCCACCTTTTAGAGTTTCCCCTCCAAACAGAGTTTGCAAGGGAACAGCTCTTGCTTGTTTAACCTTGTATTTACTTTCCAGGGCAGTCTATCAGCAGCCCTGTTGCTGTTTCAGGCTAACAGTCTGCACATTAAATGCCACGTGAATCATGCCTCTATTGAGTTATGACCTCCTGAAATATAATAGGGGTGATTCCCAGAGCAAAACAAGGAAATGAGCTTGTCGACATCCTCAAGTCTTACTGTGACCTATATTTCACAGATCTCAATTCATTTTGCCATCTGGTTGTGCTACATGAACTCAGACAACAACTAAGCAAGCACATCTGTACATCCAACTCATCCTGGAAAGCTACTGAGCAGAGCAAGCAGTCAAGCAGTTAAAGCCTTCGACCACCGAATTATGAAGAACGTGATCATTGTAGAATAATGGAATGGTTTGGGTCAGAAGGGACCTCAAACCTCATCCAGTTCCAATCCCCTGCCATGGGCAGGAGCACCTTCAACTGGATCAAGGTGCTCAAAGACCCATCTAACCTGGCCTCCAGGGATGGGGCAGCCATGACTTCTCTGGGCAACCTGGGCCAGGGCCTCCCCACCTTCACAGGAAAACATTTCTCCCTAAGATCTCGCCTCGACCTCCCCTCTTTCAGCTTAAAACAATTCCCCCTCATCCTATCCCTGATAAAAAAAAAGTTGGAGAGGGGCTCTATCATCTAAAGACAGTTCAAAGTTTGGCTGCAGGATTACATGACTTCACATTCACCTGAGAAACTGCCAGATCTTTAGGATCCTTGGGAGGAATTCCTGCAGTTCAGGTGACCCTACTAAATCACTACAGGATTCCAGCTAAGACCACACACGAGACCAGGATGCCCAGCTTATCATTTCTGCTGATGTTCAAGATGACCAAATAACTGAAGTGCACGACTACCAAAGCTGTAGACAGAACTCTCCGTTGCAGAAGCACCAGTCTGGCACTCTTTGCTCATGCCAACATTCTTTGAGGATTCTTTCTTTCCTGTCACAAACAGAACCCCACTCTGCTGAACAGCCACACAGCCTGGATCTGTGCTGGATCAGCCCACATCAATCAGGAAACACTGGTTTGAGAAATGGAGTGCTTCACACTGGATGAAGCCAGTTCTGATGCTCAGGGAGGCTCATCTTCCCCTCTTCCAGCAGGGTGGATTGGGCATGCACCACTCTCTCCTTCCCAAGAGGACACAGACACTGGAGCCACAGACAAGGGAAAGCAGCTGAAGCTGCACTTGCCACAGCGATTCCACAAGTCACAGCAAAGAGAAGGAAGGGTTTGATAGGGCACTCCTGTGAGATTAACAAGGATTAGTTTTCCCATGAGCTTTCCTAACTAGTGACACTCAGAAGCCTGGGATGGCACCTGCTGGTTGGGTCACTTGTCCTCCCCTCCCTGACTGACGGAGGAGCTTGTGGGAGCACTGCATCCCACAGGGAAAAGTACTGATTGGAGCAGCCTCTTGTTTCCTTTGAGATCAAGGACAAGTTTCAATGCCTAACACTGTCTGACAACCAAGAGCTCTAAGTCCAGCACTCCTGCAGTTTAGGCCCCTCTCAGCACCTCCCCTGCCTCCCAGGATTTGTTATAGGGTCTCATACTTCCACGAATACTGAACTGAAGAGTTTCAGTGCCCCAAATGAGAAAGGACACACCAGCACTGCTACACTCCAAGCCTCCCCAAGAGCAAGGCAGCACTCCAGAGCTGTTAGGATGCTTGGGAACAGCACAACAGCTCATTTCAAACAAATCAGTCCAGTACAGGAGCCAAATCCCCACAAGACAGTTACTATCAGACCCCCACGTAAGCCTCTACATGAGAGCTGCTCTACAAGGCTCCCCATCACAGGGAAGATGTTCATAAAAGGTGTCAGAAGCTACCAAATCTGATATTTTTTCCCTGTGTTCACCCAGTAGCAGAACTACTCTGAAACCTGGCGATACTATAAATCCAATCCTGAAGAATCTGGTTACCCAGGAGGGCTGCCTCTGCTCTCAGCTACGCAAGAAACCATTTCACTGGGGATCTGTTGGCTTAGACTCAAAATACTCAAGACAAAAGCCCCAGTGAAGTATTTATCTTGTTAAATAGCTGACAGCGTTACATGAATTTCTTGGCAAAGCCACCCCTGAAGTTACTGAGTGGTTCTGCTTCACCTAATGCTGAATGGGCAGCCAGCCACTGCGAGCAGGAAGCTCGTGCTACCTTGCTCCCAGCCAGAACTGGCTGTAGAATCCAGATTCAAAAGCAACTTCCACAAGCAGGACAAGCAGCAAGTGCTGGACCCACCAGAAACAACACAGACTCCACTAACCCGGATTAGCCCAGTGCAGAGCCTCAACCTGATTCTCCAACACATTAATATCAGAATCATGGAATGGTTTGGGTTGGAAGGAACCTCAAAGCACATCCAGTTTCACCCCCCTGCCATGGACAGGGACACTTCTCACTGGTTCAGGGGGCTCAAAGCCCCATCCAACCTGGTCTTGAACACCTCCAGGGATGGGGCAGCCACCACTTCCCTCAGAACCCTGGGCCAGGGCCTCCCCACCCTCACAGGAAAACATTTCTCCCTAAGATCTCATCTCAATCTCCCCCAGACAGTCTGATCACTTTTCATACTCATCCTCCTACAGCCACCCTGCACTTCCCTTCACAGAGAACACTTGGCCTCTTGATCAGCAAGGCGATAATCCAGAGCCTCAGTAACGGTTCTAAATTGGGGAACTAGTCATTGCAGTCACCAGGAGCTGTGCTGCAGCCTTAAAAGTGCAGACTGGCAGACCTAAACCAGCCCAGACAGCACTTTCAGATGTAATCCTACGGCTGTCACACTATCAGAAGCTAAATTCACAACTTCTTGTGCCCGTGACTCCCAAAGACTTGGGCACACTCAGTTTAATCTAGAGGTAAATAGGATTTACATCAGCAAAAAGTTTAATTATATTTCATTGGTAGCTCCAGTCCTGAATGAGGATGGAAGGATCTGTAATACCAACTCCTTTTCATGCTGTTAATACGTGCATCTGTTTCCCAACATCTGCAGAGCCACAGCCTCCAAAGCAGCCCCAGCAGCTGTTTTTCAAAGCAGCTTTTACAAAACAATTCTATCAGATTTCAAGGCCACTACCCTGCAGTTACCACTCAATCCAGCACAGATGCTCTGTGCAGCTGAGCTAGGACAGCACAACCCACAGCTATGTCCAGCAGTGGGGCCTTTCCATCACTCCACAATACAGGTTGAAGCCTGGTCTTGGGAAGGACAGTTGTCAGACACAGCAAAACTGAGCTGTCTTCCTTCAATCATGGCCAAAGCAAGATTAACAAAGCCTTTAAGGCAAAGCAAACCCAGAAGTAGTCACCATGAAGGCCAAGTCCCTGCATCTCCTCTGCCAGGCTGCTGCTCTGAGTACAATACCCAGACCAAAGATCCAAGCTGGAAAGGCACCACTGCACCAGGGCAAGACTGCCAGAAGCTCAGACCAGCTCAGGACACACTGTTATACACAGAAAGCTGTTGCTCAGGTTGAGAGAATCTCATCTCCTAGACATCACCTGCTTGGATCAGACAAGTCAGCTCCAAGACTGTCAGGGAGTTAAAGCCAGGAACACCCAGGCATCCCAGAAGGCTGGTCTGACTCTTTGGAAGATGAGGTGAAGATCTCAGCCTGTATGAGGGAGTCAAGAGCAGCAGCGCTGTGGTCAAAGGGAGCTGTGAAGCTCTCTCAGGCCTTCTTCTATCTGGTTTAAACCCACACTGCCCCTCAGCAGGGCTTCCTAAGTTTAAGCAGTTATCCATATGAGGCAAACAGACATCACTTAGTGATGCTGCCTCAGAGCTAAACTATTTTATACTCAGAGTTGAACAGGTATCAGCAACCAGAGCTGGTCACACTGGCAGCACAAGAAAGTTGTATGCCTAATCCAGTGGGGGCTTTAATTCTGCTGAACAGCATGACTAATTGCCTTTAAAACTGCAGAGAACATCCTATTAGATCAGCACAGCAGAACAGAGGAGCATCTAGGGTAGGCTGAGGTGCTTCTGCCTCGTCCTCATGTGCAAGGAAAGCAACAGGGACAGCACCACAACTCCCATTCTGACCACAAACCCCACTTGTGCTGACACGGGAATCTGAACCAGATCCAGGGGATGGAAGACCCACAGACACAAGCTTTCCACACTGCTTTGGTCATGCTCTACTTAGCTAAGCCATGGAGACCTTACACTTGCAAAGACTGCTTTGCCAAGAATGGGATGAGAAGGCAGCAACTGCACCATAAGGCTTTGTGAAAGAGTTCTGCATCCCCTTCACTTCATATAAGCTTCTCACTAGTTGTAGGGGGCAAGGCCTCCATACCCCCTGTCCCCACATCACCTCCCTCTCTGAGGTCTCACCTACTTTTAGTTATATTGGATACTGCAAGAATCAGTCCTGTTTCACAGGAGACACAGCCAGGCTGAAGGAGCAGCTCAGGAGTGCGTCCTGGACCAACTACAAACTGAACAAAACAATCAAATTTTCACTTCTGCAAGAAAAGTTCTTCTAAATCCTGTTCTTGACATTGTCCACAACTCAGCACACCCTCTGCTTAATTCTAGGAGTCCACAAGGCATGCCCTTAGGCAGCACCCACCCTTCTGTTAACAAGAAGGTAAAATCATCAGCAACGCAAAGCAGAAACCCATTATCTTCGCTGCAAAAAGTGTCAGTGACCTTCACAATATCTTTCCCAGACTGCACAGAGACCTCCTGCCTCCGACAGCTCCTTGTTTGGAGCTCTACCAAATAAAAGCAAACATGAAAACCAGTGTTTTCTTATCTGTTTATGCTGCAGTGCTCTGGGAGCTCATTCCTGTGCTCCAGGGGAGGAAAGTGTTCCTTTTAGTATTCAGATGAAGCTTTATTCTTCCCCCATACTGTCACTTCCAGGAAGATTCATAGTTTCTGGCACGTGCAGCATTTTCATGGTGTTACTCTCGACAACTTCGCAGAACTTGCATAAGAGGACTTCAAACTTCATACCCCAAGGGAATAAAACAGCTGACTCTGCTGTTTCTACATTCTGCCCTCTTTTAAGTGTGCTGACCGAAACACTTTGGGCTACACCCACTTCATTAGAAGTGTTCCCATTTCATTTCCCGTGTCTTGAAAGTACTTGGCATTCCTTCCCCATCCCCTTCCAGGGAGATGCCATGATCATCCACCTGCTAAGCATGGGGTGGTTTAAGAAGTTGAGATCAGGAGTTGATAAGCAGCAGGACCCAGAGCAATGCCAGCAATGATCCCTCTTCAGATGCAGAGAAGCTTTGCTGTGATGGAGATAATTCCATTTCTCATCACAATTAATTTGGCCAAGCACACAGAGTATGAATCTGTTACCAACAGCTTTGTTTCAGACACTGCCCAACCCATTAATGGTTTCACCAGGAAAGCAGAGGGACCTAAACCCAATTCTGCTCATATTAACCAGACAAGTGGTTTACATTACTACATTCACACTCAGACACCAAGCTACCCTTCCCCAACTGCTCTCTAGGAACTGAAAACCCCTCTCCAGAAGTCCTTTTCCATCCTTACTGTGCTGCTGCCTCACCTGAAGGGGTATCAGCTCCTGCTTAAACAGCCTCGAGGGACCAGTACTGCCTGGCACTATCTCAATACAAATGTCACCTAAATTAGACCGTAGGTTCTACAAGGGAGAGATCACTGCTTGAGGCAGAGCTGTTGGGGCTCGAGAGGCATCTGAGGCAATTTCAGCACTGAATCATAGAATGGTTTGGGTTGAAAGGGACATCAAAGCACAGTCAGTTCCACCTCCCTGCCATAGGCAGGGACACCTCCCACTGGATCAGGGGGCTCCAAGCCCCATCCAACCTGGCCTTGAACACCTCCAGGGATGGGGCAGCCACCACTGCTCTGGGTAACCTGGGCCAGGGCCTCCCCAACCTCACAGGAAAACATTTTTTCTTAAGACTTCATCTCAATCTCACTTCTTTCAGCTTAAAACCGTTCACCCTCACCCTACCCCTGCACTCCCTGATCAAAAGCCTCTCAGCTTTCTTGTAGTCCCTTTCAGCACTGGGAGCCTTCTCTTCTCCAGGCTGAACAACCCCAAGTCTCTCATTCTGCCCTTGTACAGAAGGTGCTCCAGTCCTCGGATCATCTCTGTGGCCTCACTTCAAGTGCTTCCTGTGCTGAGACCCAGTTACTGACCCTAAGCATCACTTTTCACCACCTTACAGCTCTACAAACTGGTGCTTTACCTGCTCTCCACATAGAGACCAGCGCTGTCCTGCAGCTGCCTACACAGACTGTTCTGAATTCTCCACCCTTTCAGTCAGTTCTTTCACCTCATTACCCTGGTAAGCTGAAAAAACGTAAAAGACTTTTAGAGTCAGGGCAGCAGTGACTGCTAATGGGATATTATTCCAAGAAAGTTCACTCAGAAAGCACAGCATGGCAAACCAATATGAATCAGCAGTGTCCTTGTTTGGGTCTGAACCTGCCTTCAGAGTGGACTCAGGAGTCCTAACTCTGAGCAAAGCAGAACTGATGTCATGCTACAAAGCAAGGCAGCAAAAACGTGCGCTGACCCACCACATAAAGCTATGAATAGTAGATGCAAGTTGTTCCACATAAGACTTAAAATAGTACCTCAGCGTTCTCTCTTCCCTCAGATTTCCTTTGCGCTTGGAAAGAGTCAAGGTCAGAGCTTTGACAGCCATGTACAACAGCAACAAGCTAAAGGTCAGCAGAGATCAGGTCAGTGCTGTGTTTAGTCTTGCTAGGAGACAGGTTTACAGCAAAAGGTACAGTTATCAGAGAGCCACTACGATTGCTACAGCTCCTCACAGCTCCCACTCAGCTTCAGCAGCTCCTTGAGCACTACCAGGAACATGATTTGAGCAGCTTTCCTGGGATTTAGCACTGTTGCTTGCACTTCAGTCTGTACTACCAGCCTTTGTGGACTCACACACCAACTCTGCTCCCAGCTGACACAGTTGTCTCTCCCACTGTGCTGGAGATCCAGGGACAGGTTTGCACTTGAGCACATCTGGGTTTCTTTCCAGACAGGCTAAAAAACGTTCTGACAGTCTTTGTGCCTTGCTGAAGAGCTCACAGCAGCAAACATTTCCCTTCACACACGGCCCATGGGGGGCAGAGGGGCTGTGCCCTCACCAGCAGCGATCCACAAGGGTCCCTATTCCACGAGAGCCTATTTTCAGCAGATAAAGCCCCATCTTTCTCTTGGGCAGGTGTCTACTCCAAACCTAACCAGGCTTTCAGGTTTCTGGAGATCCTGACTGGATCCCACACAGTATTACACTTCTTCAAACCTTACTGGTGCCACACTTTCCCTATTTCCTCTTTCTCTTCCCCGCATCCATCGCTACAAGAGACGCAGGAGAGGGAAGAGCAGTGTGGTAGACCCCGCACACCGACAGCGGGCACCGGTTCTCGCTGGCCAGCTGTCCCCACTGCCGGAGGCGAACAGTGGGAGGCAGAGCCAGGCCCGAGACACCGAGACACGGACAAACCCTGCTCCTTCGGTACGAGATCGCCACCTTTGATCCCCCATGCTTAGCGCCGCTCCCCGTTCGGTCACAGCTCACCAAGAAACCCGCGCGGTCCCCTCCCCGAGGCCAGAGCCGTCGTTGCAGGACGGCTCTCCCGGCCGGGGCGTAGCCACCCCGGAGCCGTCTCCTCCGTCCCGCTGGGCAGGGCCAGCGCCACCCAGACCCCGGCTCCCGCAGCGCGGCCGCCGGGCCCCCCGCCCCGCCGCCGGGCGGCTCCCATGGGCAGGCACCAGCCGGAGCAGCGCTCAGCACCAAGCCCCGCGCCTCGTCTGCCCGGACACGCCGCCGCGGCGGTGCGGGACGATCGTGGCCGCCACCCCCTGCTTCACTCACCGCCCGCCGCGCCCCCCGCTGCAGGTGAGTCTCGCAGGCCGCAGCCCTCACTTCCGCCTTTACCCGTTCCGCTTCCGGATCCGCCCACCCCTTCCGCTCTCGGCCCGTTGGCCACGGGCGGAGTCACCTGCCAATCAGAGCGCCCCA
>JAUMJL010002616.1:0-18654 GCA_033558185.1 Dromococcyx pavoninus
GGGGGGAACCCTGGTGTCGGGAGGGGCTGTAGGGTGGGCGTGATCCCATAGCGGGGCTCTGACTGCTTGGGGTCTCGCGTCCCCTGAGAGGGCCCCTCGGCCTTGGGAGGGCCTGATCCCCGAGTGGGGACTCCCGGCCTTGGGTGGGCCTGATCCCCGTGGGAGGCACCTCCACCCCCCGGGAAGGACCCTCGGCCTTGGAGGGGCTTGATCCCCTGAGAGGGACTCTGAACCCCTGGGAGGCCTGATCCCCTTGGGGGGAACGGCCTTGGGAGGGACCCCCGGCCTTGAGGAGGACCTGATCCCTGTGGGAGGAACTGCCCTGGGAGGGCCTGACCCCCTGATGGGGCCTCGGTTCCGAGATGTCTCCAATCACTATGGGCCTGGCTCTGCCCTCACACTGGGCATGGCAGGGATGGAGCTCTGGTGACAGATCCTGGAGGCAGAGAGCCTGTGGGCACCATATGGACACGCTGTGCCTCCCTGCCTCCCCCAGGCTCGACCCAGTTGTGGGTCTAAGTGGGCACCATTCCAGTTTCCACATCAGGCAGCCGTATGGTGGGGCAGATCGGCCGGGCACTGGGAACCAGGCAGCGGAGTGAGGCTCCAGGACATTGGGATCATAGCCCCAACCCTGACTGATCCCATCTTCATGGCTGCGTTTGCCAAAATGTGGGCAGCCACCAAGCAGCACAGCCATCCAAAGTGCCTGCATTTTGGCAGTGCAGTGTACACATAAAGTCAGGTCTTGCATGTGGCTCCTTGCCAGCAGATTCCTGATCCCCTCTGCACCTGGACCCAACAGATTCCTCAGGTCCCCTGAGACCTCCTTTTCTCGGGGAGTGCCGCTTGGAGGCCAGGGACTGCCATGTGCAAAGTGTTCCTGGCAGTGCAACGTAAGAGTGAAAAACCCCTTCTGTCAGTGGTGATTAGATGTAGCTTTGCACCTCGATGGCATCTTCCATGTGAGATCTTCAATGCTTGGTGGTCATTGATCACAAGTCTTGGGGTGAGATCCTCCCAAGCTGACTGGCATTGCTGCAGCTCCTTATATGGACAGCTGAGGAAATGAAGGCAGTAACAGGGGAGAGTGACCTGTGAAAGGTCCCGGAGGCCGTTAGCTGTTAGGAACAGATCCAGGTCTCCTGGAGCTCCATGTGACCTCCTCTTCCTCCTCCACTGCTCCCAAATGTCCAGGTTTTCAGGCCACTGCAGGCAGGTGCTTGGTTTTCCCCACAGGACTCAGCATCTCTCGTTGTTCTACAAAGCCAGACAGATTCCCCCTCATTGAGCCCTCAATGAGGGCTCCCTCATTTCTTGGGTTTTTCCTGCTTTTATACTGGCTGCAAAGCTTGGGGGTTTCCCAGCAAAGGTGGGAGCACCTTTCACTAAACCATCAGCCCTGCATCCTGTGGGAGCCACTGCTTTTTCCTGGGAGTGTTTCAGTGAGTTCTGCCAGGTCCAGCCTTGTGGAAAATCTGATGAAATCCCAATACTGGGATCGTACTGCTGAGAAGTGGCCCTGCCCCACACCAGTGCTCAGGGGTGACACGTGGATGTTCAAGCACCTTCATTGTACCTTTACCGTGAGAATGTGTGAGGTTCTGCATACCTGGGAAAGCCAAGGTAAGGACAAAGACGAGAATAAAAACCCTTTGTTCATCCCAAAGTCGAGGGAAAGGCTTGACACAGCACTGTGATACCCTGGTTCATGTTACTGCTGTCCCTGGAGTAAAGCTGTGGCAAAGCTCAGTGTGAATAACTGGGCAGGTACCAGTGCTGTCAGAGTGGGTCGAAGGGCTGATCCAGTGCTGCAGCCTCGGCAGGGTCCCTCTAAGCCCCAGCGGCCCTGCAGCAGAGTCCCCATAGCTGGTGAGGGGCTGGGAGCCAAACCCCGTGCTGCCCGCTGTGCGCACACCTCACACAGGGTGGGAAACTGCGGAGGAGACTCACACTGTAACCGGTCCACTGCTCACACACCCACCCAGGAGGTCTCATGGGGTTCTGCACTGGGGCTGGCAGTGAGGGAGCAGCAGGGCCAACAGGATTCCGACACCGATGCTTTGGCCACTTGGCTTTCCCGTGCGAGGCTCCTGCCCTTGATAAACGGTCTCCAGGCAAACACCTGCCCCCAGGCTGCCCGCGCTGGCCCGTCTGCTGGGCTGGCTGCCAGCCAGCTCCCGTTTTGGTTGCTCCATTTCACTTGAGCAGAGGTGCCAAGAAGCCCTTTGCAGAAGCCACCTGAAGACAAGCCCAGCAAAACAAAGAAATGCCCATTCCTGTGCCGTCCCTGTTCCCATGCCATCCCAGTTCCCATGCTGCAGTGTCCGCACAGTCCTACCTAGTGTGAACAGTGGTGAGATGGAGACAGCACTGCCCAGGCTCAGCTGGCTCTTAATGAGACCAGTTTTAATTGTGTGCGTGGCCTTGAGAACCAGGGAGACAATTCTGGGTACTAAAATCTATCTAATTCGATTGCTCAGGGAAGACAAGCCTAGGGCTGGTAACAGCACTCAGGGGACAGGCTGGAGTTCGCTCTTCGGCTGCACATTTTCCTCACGAGCAGGCAGGCCAGGGAATAGACCGATCCCTTTTGCTTATGAAGCAGAAGTTTCCTGGTGTGACCTTTGCAGCCTCTGAGATGCCAGACAAAACTCCCAACAGCAAATGAAATACTATTCCCAAATGTGTCCAGACCTCAGCTTCGGCCTTAAGGTGAGCAGGAGCCAGAGAGCAGCAGAAAAGCAAGTTAAGGACTAAGTCTGTAAGACTTAGCTAGTTGTATTGGACCCGACCCCCAGCCTTCAGATAGATAATTTGAGGGTATCAACATCCCCTCTGAGCTCAAATGCTAAAGCCAGAATGCATTGGACAGGCAATGGCTGCAGATTTCCTGCTGTTTGCATGGCACCGCACACACAGGAGCTGCAGACATCCCAGGTCTGCACCAAGAGCTGCTCCATCCAAGAAGCAAGGTGTCAATAAATAAAATATGTGGCTAGAGCAGAGGGCTTGGCTATGGCCATCAAATTACAGCCTCAGGCCTCAGCCTTATTAACACTGAGATCCCTGCGCACCATTCTGGGAAATAACTGCTGGCCTCTGCACCACTAGAGTGTTTTTTCTTGCTTTCTTCTCTAGGCTGACTTTTCTTGATCCCTCTGCAAGAAGGGGGAGTTGACAGGGCCCATCCTGCCGGGACGCAGGCAATGCCTTGCACCCACTGACGTACTCTGGGTCACCACAGGCCATCCCCAACCAGGCCCCTGCCTTTGCCTGTTTTGGTCACCAGTGCTAATACAATAACAAGCTTAGCTACAGCCCATTATGAGCTTCCATCTCAGCAGCAGCAAGAGTAAATATTTTTGTGGTGGTGTTTCCAGAGGCTCTCTGTGGCTGGAGGTGCTGATCTGGGGACTGAGAAGGGGGAAAGGCCACACCTGGGCAGAAGATGGGCAGTTGCCAGAGCAGGACCTGTTGGGGCGAGGCAGGAGGTCAGAGTTCTGCAGGGTGCCCAGGATGCAGGAACCCATGGAGAAGCCCCAGGAGTGGGGATGGGGCAGACCCATGTCCTGTAGGCTGTGGTACGATCTAGGCTTGCCCAGCCAGAGTGGGCAGGCTCCCGGGTCTGTGCTGCAAGAGGAGCAGTACCAGAGGGCCTGGTGAGGCTCCTGGGAACACCTGGCCATGAGGACAGCCGGCTCTGCTCAGGTTCACTGCACAGCGCTTGGCTGGGATATTTATAGCTCTACCAGGTCTGTTGAGACAACAGATCTCTGAGTCTTGTGGATCTTTTTTTATGAGCATCCCAGACTGGGAGGCACAAAGTCTCAGCTCTTCCCTTGCCAGGACAGAAGCGAGTTGCAGTTTGCATCAGGGTGGCAGTGCCATAGGCACAGAGCCCAGATACAGCGCCCATGCAGACATGGGAACCAGCCTGGCTGCACCGAAAGAGGCAGCTCCCTCCCTTTCCAGCACTGAGCTGTGGAGAAAACCCTCTGCTTTACCCCTCCGAGGAGCTCTGGCACCCAGCAAACACCCAACCAGTGCGGCTGCCACAGGTGAGCCAGGCCGGGTCAGGATGCCATCGCTCTTGGCAGAGCCAGGTTGCTCTGCCTGTGTTACTACATCATCCTTTTCTAACAAAGGAGCTTAGTTAATGGGGAGGGATCTGAGCTGCTATAAGATCTTCATTCCTGCTGCCACGAGTTTCTGCTTAATCCTCATGTGTGATAGTGACAACTGCAAAGTCTGGTTTTACAATATCATTAATCCTGAGCTGAGGCTGGGGCTTGGCAGGTTTTAAGACTGATGGTGGCTGCCACACAGTGCTTGTCCTGTCTATCCCACAAAACAGGAGCCCAAGGCTTTCCCACAAGGACTCCCACACTTCAGACCTCCTGGTATTTTTGTGGTGCAAGTGGGTGCAGGGGCAGCGCTCACCTCCCTCCTGCCCTGCCTCTCCCTGGGACACCCGAGGGCGCCTTCATCCCTGGGGCAGCAGGGAGCTGCCCCTGGGGACCCGACTGTGATGAGAGGAGGCATAAAGCAATGGCCCTAAATGCAAATGGTGACAGTCAGTAGTCCACAGAGCTGGCTGGCTCCAGGGTGGGTGGCCACTCCTGTAATCCCAGCGTACCCCATCCCAGTTATGTCTTGCCTCCTTCCCCAAAGCGACCAGAAGTGAGAGAACATAGAGGAGTTCCTGCCTGGCACAGACCTCGCCGTGGCTGTTGCCACTGGATGCTGCAGGCTTAGCACTGTTCTTTGCACGTGAAGGAGCACAGCCTTGAGGGAAGAAAGTGCTTCAAATGCCACCGAGGGAGACGTGTTCCTGAATTGTGACCAAAAGCATTTATTTATAAATTCCTCTGAGGGCACTACATAAGGGATTAACAGGAAAAGGGCCTGGCTGCAAGGAGCAGTTTGCCATCTAAGGGTGTGTTCTTCCTGCCCCGTGGCCGCACGCTTCCCCATGGGACACAATTCCAATCCCAGACAATTTTAAGTCAAAAATGCAGACTTTGTGCACATCTGCCATAAGAAACACAAAGGTCTGCGAACAGAAAGCTGGGCTGGCAGTGCAGCTGCAGCATCACACCACCTCCACTTCCATGCTGCATTTCCAATCTCCCATAGGAGATTTTCCTTCTTATTTAATCTAAACCCACTGTGCTACATCTTAGCCCTTTAATTCTGCTCTGCCCCTCCATGGACAAGGCAAACTGATGTGTTTTGTAGCACATCTGTAGCATGTAACTGTAGAAATGTTGCCTTCGCCTCTTCTTCCTACAGGAATTCCTTCCCCTCTTCTCCTCCGTGTTTCCTGCAGTTCTGCTCACCTCCTTGCTGTTCTCCACCATCACTCACTCTCTTTTGCTAATAATAATAAATAAACACAACAGCAGCGGTAAAGCACCTTCTTTTATTAATTCACGTCCTCGCTCTCCTTGTGTGTCTGAGGGGTGCGGGGGTGGTGGTAACACCCAGGCATCCCCGGAGCAGGATCACTGCTCCACATGGAGCAGGATTTGGCTACTTAATCGTATAAACACAAACCTCCTCAGTCAGGTCCTGCCTGCTGTGTCTGGGGCGTGAATATCACAGCCAGGACAGCTGCGTGTGTTCTTCAGCGAGCGACATCGCAATCATCAATAATCATCCTCCTGCAGCCGATGCATCATGTGAAGAGCTGGCACCTCCTGATCTCCTTGCAGAGAGGTGCTGCAAAGCAGCTGCACAGAAACGAGATGTGAGTGTGAGAGGGAGGCAGTGCCAGCACCTCAACCTCACGTCCACCTTCTGCAGGGGGCAGAGCCTTGCAGAATCTGACCCCTTGAAAAACACCTTGCTCTCCCTGGAAAGTGAGAGCCTGTCCATGAGCAAGTGCATAAGGTCCACAGGCAGCCAGGCACCTCAGTGATCTGCCATCCCAGCACTCACATCAGTTCCAGGCAGGATCTGGCCAGCAGCTCCTCCTATTTGCTCACACCTCAAATACCAAGAACTGGTGCCCAGCTTGAGCTGAATATGGCCCTTGCTGATCACTGCAGTCCCCAGCCAGCAGCTTTCCGGCTGCTGGAGTGGTCCTACACCAGCTGCAGGGCCCCCCCCCGAGGCTGCGTTTTTTTTTAGCAGGAGTCAATTGTTTGGCAAGTGTTTTGCAAACTGCATTATGGAGGGTTTGCTATCGTCAGTCCTGGGCTGCTTTGATCAATCTTGTTTGCAAAGCAGTTTTCAGCGCCCTGGTTAATATATGTTATTATCTCCCTGAATCCCTGCTATAGAACCTGAATAAATCCCGTGGAAAAAAGGGAAAAGCCCTACAAGAGAAAATGCTCTATAAAACTCCTGCTGGGAGCTGCCACCACTGATGCCGAGGGTTTGATCACCATAAGCAGTCTGTTAACATCAATATCAGACCCCAGGTTTCCCAGTTCATTGTTCACAGCTTTGGGACAATAAAGCGTCTTCACTACCTGCCATCCTCTTCACTGCACAGATCCAGTCTGGGTGCACTGCTGTCTCCCACAGGTTACTCTTGCATCACTCCTGGGCACTGGCTTTTCCCTGCACCTGGCACACTTCAGCCCCATGCCTGGTTTGCAAAGGCTTTCGGGCCATAGAGAGACAGGAGGGCACAAATACTAGACCTGGGACCCAGCCTGGTAAGGGGTCAGCACCCGTTATTGCTGCCAGAAGCAGGTGCAGGCTGTTGAGGTGTTCCTGCCTGGGAAGAAATGCTCCTTCATTGGTAGAACCACCTGGGACTGGGTAAAACACTTCTCAGCAGCATCACACACAGGGGCTATGAAACCCCCAAACACAGCATCCAGCCGTGCAATGCCCATCCCCAAAGCCAGCACCGCCCTTCGTGGCTCTGGTGTGCACGCAGCAATCTCTCCTCAGCTCCTGGGGTCTGTTCTGGAGCTGAGGCAGCTGCAGCGTGGCACCACGTCAGGGCAGCCTGGGCTCATCTCCAAGGCAAACTGGCTTAAAAATATGACAAGGTATAGACAGCTTTTTGTCTGAGCATTGCTCCGCCAGGTAGTGTGTTCCTTGCTATCCCACAAGCATGATAGAAAAAACTAATACTAAATGACTTGTGAGCCTTATTAATATGTATTCAGGTCATCTGCTCTCTGCAAGTCTTTGCAAGTGACTCGCGGTGTGCAGTTCATGCAGAATCCATAAATAAAAATACCTCTCTGGAATCTCAGCAGGGTCATATAAGCACGAGAACATAACAACTGCCTTTGTGCCTGCAGAGGGATGACGGGTGTCGCAGCCCAGCCTGGCTGAGCAGGCCAGTCCACAGCTCTCAGCACCCCAGCCCAGGCTCCCAGATGAGCTGGATGCACCTAGAGCTGGGAACTCCCTTTAATCTGATCTCTCCTGAAGTGAAAGGCAGGGTTAGAGACAACATAAAGAAAAGTCATGTCAAAGCCACATGCTGTGTGACGGTGCCTTGTGGCCTAACTCCTGCAGCAGGCTGTGCAGAGTCTCCCTCTGACTGCAAGACAAAGCAGTTTTGGACACAGACTCGGCGTACTTGCAGGACCTAGGAAAAAGTTCTTCACCGAAAGGGTGATTGGCCATTGGAATGCGCTGCCCAGGGAGGTGGTGGAGTCACCGACCCTGGCGGTGTTTAAGGGGAGACTGGATGAGGCACTGAGTGCCATGGTTTAGATGATGGTGTTAGTGTTGGTGTTAGTGTTGGGATATAGGTTGGATTTGATGATCTCAGAGGTCCCTTCCAACCTTATGATACTGTGACACTGTGATACTGTGATACTGTGACCAGGTCAAGGATGAGCGTGAATTTTACTTCTTCCCTCGAGCTTCTCTGTTTTTTCTCTTCTATCCCCTCTCCCATGGTAGCATTTGGGCTGGCTGCTCCGGTACAAATGTGGAAGTCCAACATAGTTTATCTGCAAGGGGCCCTGTCTGCACATCAAAGGATTCCTACATTTGTAATCATCTACTCCAGCCTCCTGTGAGCAACAGCCTTCACCAGGGTTGTATTTTTGTGGTTGAGCAGAGCACAGCACTGCCCTCAGACGAGTTCAGGGGTGCCAAGGCATCTCAAGTTGCTTTGGGCTGGCTGCAGGTGAGGTTTCCTCCTGCACCACTGCAGCACATCCACAGCAGCAATGTCTCCACGCCACGCTCTGCATTACCTCCACTTTGCCACACTCCTTCCTTCCCTGTTGTGGGTCACTCACCAGCTGCAGTCCCCAGTGGTGTCCCTGCTCTGGGAATGCTGGGCGCTAGTGGGTGAACCAACTGGGAATTACGTGTAAATCCCTTGGTGCTTGTGCATTAAATAATTGAGCAGTCATGCACGAGCCAACTAGGCATTCATATGCAAGATAATGGGGTGCTCATGCGTGAATTACCTGGGTGCTCATGCGTGCACTAATTGGGTGCTGATGTGCACGGTAATTAGGCATTCATGCACACACTAACTGGCCATTCATGCATGGACTAATCCTGCACTCACACATGAACTGGTTGTGAGTCTGTGTGCAGGTTCATGCAGGACCTTTTTGGATGCTCATGCGTGCACTGGTCGGACACTAATGCACCTCCCATGCACTCATGCACGAACTAATTGGGTGCTGATGCATGCACTAATTGGGTGTTAGACACTTATGGATGAATTAATTGGGCACTCATGAGTGACTCAACCGGGTGCTCATGCAGGGAGAAGCAGAGCCCGGTGGAGCAGCAGGGAAACCTGCATGGGACAGCACAGCACCAAAAAAACCCACTGGTTCCCCCACCACCTGTGAGCTGGTGGTTTTGACTCCCCAGCAGCCCTGCTGTCACACACAAGCTGATCTCACACCTTCCCCCGAGCTCTCCAGGGCGTAGGAAGCAGCTACTGCTGTACAGACAACTTAAACTCTGTTCTGGCACAGCATAAATACAAGAAGCTCTAAAAGCAGATACAGGGTCTCCTCTGTGTAAAATGATTTAGGTCAGTCTCACTTCTGCGATGATTTATTTAAGCTCTAGCAGTTCCTGGCCTGAGTGAGAGAAAAAAACGAGTCAAAAAATAGAATCCCCCGTATTTACACTATTTTCCTGTGATGTTTACATTGTGGAAGTTACAACATCATCTGTCAGCACCGTTTTAATCCAGGCCTGCAGACATTTCCACTACACACTCGCATTTCTTGGGGTTCAGACTGGTGGAGCATCTTGCTAAGCAGAAAATCTCAGCTTGCAAAAGCTTTCGAGGGGTTGTTTGTTTCTTACTGCAAAGCACATTCCTCGATCACTACCAAGGCTTTACTAGAAATAATCTCACCTTCCTGCAATCGAAAAAACGGGCATTGCAAGTGGATGCAGAGGCAAGGCAGCCAGGAACAACCCACCAGGGCACCACTCTGCAAACCCACAGCCAGCAAACAGCACCAGCATGGCAAAGCGGGACCAGAAATGAGAGGCTCCCAAGACAGCACTGGAGGTAATGCCTAGCTAGGGTAGCTACATATATATATGTATATATATTTATATACACCAGGCAGATATTAAGGGGCTCATGGTGACACAGGTACCTGAGCCAGAAGCGATGGCATCAATGAAAGCACCAGCCAAACCCTCCTTCCCTGCCCTCCTCACCAGCTCAGTTAGTCATCTGTTAATGCTTTCGCTGGACACTCTGGAAGGAGCTGCAACAGTTGATCCAATCAATAAATATACATTTTATACATGTCCATGATATCTCTCTGTTTGTAAGAGGCCACAAAGGGTTTTGTTTTAATTAAAGGAATGCTTAAGGTTACTCTGCCTACTGCTTAATCTCCATCGGAAATGCAGTGGGGCAGAGGTGATCCTCACGCAGAGCTCTGCTCACAGCCCAGCTCCTCACCAGCAGCAACCCAAAGGCTGAGCGACAGGACAAGGGCAGGACCAGGGAGACAGAGTGGAACACAGCCCGTATACACCTCCCTCTGGCATCTCCAGCACCAGCCAGGAAAACAAGTGAGGCTAAACTGGAATGGCTCTGATCCCAACACCCTTTGGACTCGGCTCATCTCCTGACACAAGCCTCCTGGTATGGAAAGTGGCACTGTGCCTTCTCTAGGCACAAAGAATTTCCTTATAAACAGTTGGCTGAAACACTGCTCACACCTCCAGCCTAAGTGCAAGGCAATTCTGTTGGGATGTAGGGAATATTCCTGTTTTCCTGCCAATGATGGGGTTCTTCCTCCTGGCAGCAGTGCCCTGCATAAAAGAAGGGTTGAGTATCCAAATATTGTCCACTGCGATAGATCCGCATTAGGGAGACATCCTTAAACAGGCACAGCACCTTTCCAAAAAGGGCACAACTCCAGTGCTGGCTGTGTGTTGTGTGGAGGCACAAAGAAACTCTGCTTTTGATATTTCACCACTTATGAAACCTTGAAGTGTCCTCCCAGCACAGAACCCAGTCCCTAGGGAAGCCTGGCACAGTGGGACACTCCCCTGACCAGCCTGGTGACAGGGCCAAGATGCGCAGACAGGAATTGCTGCCCTAGGGATTGCTTTCCTGCAGTGAAACATGCTTTGATTTATTGGGGCGAAACTCATGGCAGGGGCTCGGAGCACACCCCGTCCCCCAGGGCAATTCCAGTGGGAATTACTGGGCAAGGGGCCAGCCTGGTCTGAGGGGAGGTAGTTACTCATGGCGATGTGGGGAGGAGGTGTCAGGAATGCATTTCATGGCAAGAAAAGAGTGGAGGTTTCTAGCAAACAAAATATACATTGCAAAGGTTTACAAAGGTGGTGTTTATTTTAAGGGAATGTAACAGCTGCTGAGGTCTCACAGCAAGGAAATATTGGTGGGATGACAGCAAACCTCTGCACAGACAACATGCACTTCAGAAACAGCCCTCGGTGGCCTCCGATGGCTCTTTGTTGTGCCAGGCTCCACAGAAGGCCTCGTGTCAGCTGCCATCAGACATATCCACCTTTGCTGTGGAGCACTAAGACGTCAGCAGATTTCCTGGGGGTCCCGTGCCACTACCAAAGCTGCACCCAAGCCCATGCCCTCTGTGTAAACCACCACTGTGGGTGTCCAGAATGTGCATTTCCAGTTCAGTCCAGTCCCACCAGTACTCAGGGGGCACTTTAGCCCCAGTCCATCACAGCACTCCAGTTGTGTTTAACTCCAAACAGGCAAGCAATCAGTCAGGGAGCAAAGCTGCCCTCTGACCAGGAGGATGAGGGGGAATAAAAAGGGGAATAATACACAAAAAAAAGTCCCAGAGGACAAAAAGTCCTCACTGATGTCTTTGATGCTCTCAGAGCAAATAAAAGTATACGGAGGCACTGCTTTATGTTCACCCCTAGGACTGGCAGCACATATTTATGGTTCATTCCTCCTCTGCCATTAGCAGCAAAAAAGCCTCACAGGGGAAGGTGCTGGGCCATGCATGACATAATGGAAACCTGGCAGACTTTAAGGGAGCATGAGAGCTCACAGTCCTGCTCCGCATCACCACTTCCAACAGATAGCAGATTCCAGCTGCAGTCCTGTGTGTGGGGAACAAGAGGAGGTGCTGCCAGGAGACTCAAGCTCACATCGGTGGAGAACACCTGTGCTGGTGGTTGGGAGACCTGGGATCATGTTGGTGGAGAAACACATGCTGGGGGCTGACAGCTCCAGGGAGCAGCAAAGACCTCCCCCCCAAAGGCAAGGCTGAGGCGTGCCGGGCTTGACACCAGCCTGCTGTATGAGGGGAAGCAGAGGATAAACTCAGCAGATCCTGTTCCCCTTGCAAAACACTCACTGTGTCCCTTTAAATACAAAGTAGTGCACGTCTAGTGAAAAACTCTGGTATGGAAAGGCAAATGAAAGGAGTGGTGAAGTTCTCAGATACACCACAACGTTATCCAAAGTGTTGGGTTTACAGTTCAGTGGTTCTCGTGGAGGAATGGCAGCTTGGACTGGTGCTGCAGCTCCCCTGCCCTCACCAGCCCAGCTCATCCAGACCTCCTCATCCCATGACGCCTTCTGCTCTTTTGATCCTTTCTTTCTCACGTGTGGTATTTCACAGAGTACAAAAATGTTAATATGCTTCCTGGGAAACTACTGAAATAACATCCGACCTTCATGCTTGGGTGCTGCCTCTAAAAATATTCTTATTTACTGTCCTCAAGCAACTGCACCTAAAAGACATATTAGGAAAAACTAAAAAATCAGGTTTCTTCTTTGTGTTTCACCTTTCAGCTGGGCTATTGAGGTACCAGTAAGTCAGGTACCATACAAGACATGAAAGTGGTCTGGTTTTCACTTTGCACCACATTGCAGAGTGAAGGACAGTTGTTGCCGGCAGGAGACATCCGGAGTGTTTGCACTTCTAGTTTCCGACTATATTTCAACCTGCTAATTCAAAAGTAGTTGATTTTGCACATTTCTCCTTCTTTAAGAATGATTTGGATACGAACTGTGAGGTTTCCTAAATGCAAAACTTCTGATTAATAATATGCTGTGACATAGGATTTCAGTGGGATCAGCCCAGGCCTTTTGGCAGCACCCCTGAGCTGGGGCACTGGGCTTGGCAAACTGCTAGGGGACTCACCAACTGCTTCCACCCTGCACCTTTTCTAAACATTGAGAGTATTTTTCCTCATTTGTTTGCCCTTCATTCAGCTCAGACTGTAAAAATATGCAACTTGGTGTCACTCCTGCCTTGGGCTGTGTGACTGTTTGTATTCAAGCAGTTACAGCAATGCCTTGCCTTTTTAAAGTAACTTTCTTACTCAGAAAGTTACACAGGTGAATGGAACAGTTCCTAAAACTTTATTTGTATTTAAAAATATTCTGCTTGAAACAAATTTTATTGCGTTTCTCACTCATTTTATTTCCTTGTATTAAAAAATCAGTAAACCCACACTGGTGCCACGGGAGTCGCATCCTGCCATTTCTTCTCAGAGGCAGTGGGGATATCAGCAGCACTGCCAGAGGCTCTTACAGAATCTAATGGAAAAACCTCCTTTTAAAAGCCACTGAGGCCTAGCAAATGGGAGTTATTTTTGGAGAACAAAAGGATCCAGCTCTGCCCACGCTCCTGAGGCTCGGCAGCATGGCCACTGTGATGCTAAAAATGCAGGGAGCTCATTGCCCATTGCTGGTGGCTGTGCCATGGCACAGTGGCTTCCACGTGGGGAAGACTATGGATGCCACACACAAACGAGGAGCTGTTGACAACTCCAACAGACACGTACCTGTTCAATAGGCCCTGCAGTGTGGGGCTCTTGCTGCAAGGCAGGCTCGCTTGGTGTCACCTCCCTGGGGTTCTCTCACCGCTGGCTGTTCCAGTTCCCTGTATCAGGATGGTGTCATTTGCTCTGAGTCGAAGCACAAAAGGTGGAAAAGGAGATACCGAGCGGGGCTGGTGAGCTCCCAGCACTCATGCTGTGCCACTGGCACGCTCTGGCAGTGGCTCCTCCGCAGATACTGGCGCATGGCTGGGACACGGGAAAGCATAGAGCAGAAGGAGGCAGCTCCGGGAAATGCACAGAGAAATAAAAATAGCAAAAGATAAAGGAAGGAAGGAGCAGTTGGAGGGAAACCCTTGCTGGCCAGCATCTGCCTAACCACAAGGATCCTTCTGAAATGAGCAACTCAAGCGGATGTGCTCCATTGTGTTTATTTACTCCTTAGCAGGAATAAACCTTAGCAGGTTTATTTTCATTATCAGTTTGCATTCATTTTCCTCCCTCCGTGTTGGGCTTTGGAGGATCCCGCCAGGCGAGGGAAGCGCAATGAAACCGGCTGCTGCAATATTCAGTGGCAGCAGGAGGCAGGGAGCAACGAAGAGTGGGCAGAAGGAGCCCACAGAGCCTTGTATGAGCAGAAATGTTTTTCCAGGGAAAGAAATCAATTAAAACTGGTTTGGGGCGTTCATTTAAACTTCTCAATCTGTGCAAACCACTGGCTCTTCCCCACCCCATGACGGGATGCGCTGACACATGGGAATCAAAGGTGAAACCAGGTGCTGAAAATCAGAGTAATACAAAATCAAGACAGCAGAAAACACACCAAATCTCCTGATTTTTTTTTATTTAACCTTTAATTGCTAGAAAGACAAATAATCACCCACAATTTGATGAGATTCTGCTTCCTTGCACCTTTCCACCAGCCCAGCAAGTTGCTGGAGGCCAGCCTGGGGTGATGAGGTGCTGGTGGCCCTGCACTGGGTGGCTGCAGGAGCATCCCGGGTTCTGCCAGAGGGTCTGTGAAGACCTCAGCAGTCTGTCCTGGGCACGACTCTGCCGAGCACGCCATGCTTAATGGCTCTGATGGTGTCACTGTTCTGATGGAGAAATGAGCACAACATTTCAGAATTTCTAAAAATGAGCATTTCACAACACCTTCACGGTGCGATTTGAATTCCAGCTGTGTTAGTTGTGGAAGATGCCAGCCAATGCAGCCTGCTTTTCTGGGTGGCTTTTCGTCTTTAAATCCCTATCTCCGTGTGCCCTTTTGGGCTGGCTTTCAGGAAAAAATCACACTGTCAAAGTGGGCTGTGGTTTTCGTTTGCATCAAGACACGCCACCGCATGTGCGTATGCAATCTTTTTGCTTACGTATAAATCTACATAAATAAAACAAGCTCCACCACCATCCACTTCCCTGGGAAATATTTTCAAACTTAGCCCCACTTCCCTCGTCTTATCAATGCCCTCTGAAAAAAAAACAGACAGTGGATTTGCATCTTTTTTTCTACATGAAAATTAATAACTTTGATAACCTTGAGCCTAATTTAAAATTGAAGGCTGCCAAAATATCAGCTTTATATGCCAAAGACACTACATATGCGGTTTAGTGTTACTGTTGGAATGCCAAAAAAAACCACTCAAGCAGCATATTCTGAATGACTGTTATGGGAGTGAAACAGTAAGTCTGGACAATTCAAAGCTCAGTTCTCAAAAAAAAAGTTACAACTTAAGACACTGTTTTTAAAAATGACCCTTTCCTTCCAAACAACCTGAGCTTTGATGAGCTGTTATTTTGCAACAAAGCAAGATTAGTCAAGACTAATCCCGGCTGGATCATACTGTACTAAGGAAGCTGCCTGCAATTTAGGGAAAACAGGTTCTGGCTAACGGAGCCAAGCGAGTGGTGAAGGGGATGGGAGCCAGCACATGGAGCTGCACCCCACCCCACCCCGCTCCCTGCTCTGTCCCAGCCCTAACCCCCGTCCTGGGAACCCCTCTTTCTGCCAATGTCTATGCTTTATCACATAGAAAAATGAGCAGTGACCCTATGATAAAGCACTTCAGTGACTTTGCAGAAAAAGTCTCAGCTATGGCATTGGACTGGTGATGTACAAAGCGCAAAAGTGGTGCAGGGACCAGTGTTGTTCAACACCTTTGTTGCAGACATGGACAGTGGAATTGAGGGCACCCTCAGCAAGTTTGCTGATGACACCATACAGAATTGGTGGACAATGCATTAAGAGCAGCCCTGAAGAGAAGGACTTGGTGCTGGTGGATAAGTTCAATGTGAGCTGGTAATGTGTGCTTGAAGCCCAGAACCATATCCTGGGCTGCATCAGAACTGTGACCAGCAGGGCAAGGCAGGGGGATTCTTCCACTCTATTCCGTTCTTGTCAGACCTCACCTGGAGCCCTGCATCCAGTTCTGGAGTTCTCAGCACAGGAAGGACATGGATCTGTTTGAGTGAGTCCAGAGGAGGCCACAAAGATGATCCGAGGGGTGGAGCACTCCTGGTATGAGAATAGGCTGAGAGATTTGGGGTTGTTCAGCGTGGAGAAGAGAAGGCTCCAGGGAGGCCTTAGAACAGTACTGAGAAGGGCTCCAGGAAAGGTGGGGAGCAGTTTTTTTATCAGGGAGTGCAGGGATAGGACAAGGGGGAACAGTTTTAAGATGAAAGAGGGCAGATTTCGATGAGATATTAGGAAGAAATATTTTCCTTTGAGGGTGATGAGGCCCTGGCACAGGTTTCTCAGAGAATTGATGGCTGCCCCATGCCTGGAGGTGTTCAAGGCCAGGCTGGATGGGGCTTGGAGCCCCCTGATCCGGTGGGAGGTGTCCCTGCCCATGGTAGGGGGGTTGGAACTGGATGGACTTTAACGTCCCTTCCAACACAAACCATTCCATAATTCTATGTGAAGACAATGGGCAGAGGTCTGGGCAGGAAGGGAGGGGAAGGCAGGCTGTGGAAATGCCAAATCAGCGCTGCTGGTTTTCCTTCTGTTGGCGAGGTGGCTGAGGGCAGACTGGAGAGTAGTTTTCACAAATCATGCTCCAGCTATAGCCCCTGGGTACGTTCAGCATGCTCCAACACTCCCATACTGGGCTACACAGTGAATATTTGCATTAGTCACCAACACACTCAGTTGTAAAGCCCTGTCTTTCATTATTCTCATTTTGAGAATGAAAGCTCGTCAATTTACAGTAGCTGGCTTTTTTTTTTTAGCAAGATAATTTGGATTTCCTTCCCAGTAATTTTTTCTACATAATTAATGTTTAATGATTATACAATGATTATATACATTTTGCCAGAAAGCCAAAAACTACTCTGACAAAGCAAATAAATGTAGCAGGTTATCCAACTGTTTTGGATGCTCCGCTGATAACACAGAGCTAAAAAAGGTAATAAGGAAGAAAACATTCAATATTTCTATCTATAAACAGACACTTCATTAAGGTAATTAAAGGAATAATTTGAAGCAGTTATGAGGATTATTAAGACACAAAAGAAATCATGCAATAAGGTTTTTGCAAACCAGGCAGACTCACCATTATTTTAAGATGCCTTTAAGAATAATTTTCAGCAGTTTAACAAGCTTTTGAAAATAACGACTCATTTCTTGGCAAAGGACAGAGCCTTCTCTACACCTGGGAGGAGTACAATTGAGTCTTTGAGATTTGGTTTTTTGTGCAGAGAGGAGTTGTTACTTTTTTAATATGCAACAAGTATTTCTACCGAGCTGGCAAATCACTGAATTAGCCTGCTAAATTGTGCTGGTTCAAACAACATATTTACCCCCTGAAGTCAAGCAGGTCAGCACTGGAAGCACGGCAGCACTGCAGCCAGTGTCTCGCCAGCTCAAACACAACTGTGAAACCATAACACACTTTTAAAGATGCAGAAAATCCTGAGAGAGTTGGTAGTTTATCCTTGCAGACCCCCAGTTCTCAAGATGGGCTTTCTTGTAACATCTTTCCATGATTAATGGCAGTCTCCAAGTCACTCGCAATCCAACATAGATATGACCAATTGTGAAAAATTACCAGAGCAGGGCACATTACTCTGCTTCAACCTGCACAAGAGAAAAATGAAAGGCATTTGTAACAGTCACACATGTATGATGTTACACCGAAAACATTTCTCTAACTGTAAGTCACCAGGATTGCTGTTTTCTAGTGGAATATGCATTTTTAATTAACACATGAAAAAATGAAGTATGCATGACAGGCCGTGCTGAAGAGGCATGACATATTTTTCAAAATCCCTTCATTAACTGCAGAGCCTAAAGGGTTTTTCTGCACACTCCAACACTACTGTAACCCATCACGGTTGTTACAGTGATTCAACCTCTCCAGTACCACCTGGATTCACTTGTACCTATGGGAAAGACACCAAGGGATAGGTGAGAGACATCCTGATTGCACAAAGACAATGGTTTCAAACATTTGTAAAAGTATCCCTCTCCCATCTATTACACCTTATCTCTCACTTCAGAAGTGATTTGTGACCTGATCACTAAGCAGCAAGGCGTGTCATGTTACGCATGAGCCAACAGTGAGTCCTGGCAGCCAAGAGAACAACCGTGTCCTGGGGTGTATCCAGCACAGCATCTCCAGCCGGGCAAGGGAGGTGATTGTCCCACACTACTCTGCACTGGAGCGGCCCCACCTTGAGTATTGGGGGCAGTTTTGGGCGCCACAGTATAAAAAGGGGATTATCCAGCGGCCACAAAGCTGGTGAAGGGTCTAGTGGAGAAATCGTATGAGGAGAGGCTAAAGTCACTTGGTCTGTTAAGCCTGGAGAAGAGGATCATGAGGGGGGGAACCTCATCACAGTTTACTGCTTCCTCACAAGGGGAGGAAGAGGAGCAGGCACTGATCTCTCTGGTGACCAATGACAGGACCCAAAGGAATGACAGGAAAACGTGCCAGAGCAGGGTTAGGTTGGACATTAGGTAAAGGCTCTTCACTCAGAGAGGGTGGTGGAGCACTGGAACAGCTACCCATGTAAGAAGTCATGGTGCCAATCTTGACAATATCGAAGCACTTGGACAATGTCCTCAAACACACAGTGTGAATGTCAGGATTGTCCTACGCAGGGACAGGAGTTGGACTCGATGATCCTGGTGGGTCCCTTCCAACTCGGGCTGGAACTCTGTGATTGAATGATTGATGGAATCATTCTTGCGCCCAACGCTGAAATAAAGGATACTACTTTCTAAAACTCCAAAACTAGTCTTAAAGGAGTTTATTCGCCAGTATTTCCAGTACCACCTGCAGCCAGGATACACCCGCTCCGCCCACAGCAGCAACAACCCCACCTCCCCCCTCCCCAATGCATTATGGGACGCCAAGCTCTTGGCGCCAAGCGCCGCCGCGGAGCACTGTGGGACCCCGCCCTCCCCGCCCGGCCGGGCCTTCTTCTCGCGGGCGCCGCACC
>JAUMJL010002617.1:0-54266 GCA_033558185.1 Dromococcyx pavoninus
GAACTAAAAAATGCGTGAGGAAACCAAAAATGGATTAAGGGCACCAAAAATGGATTGAGGAGTCCAAGAATAGATTGAGGGACCCAAAAATGAACAGAGGGCCCCAAAAATGGATTTAAGAACCCAAAATTGGATTGAGGAACCCCAAAATGGATTGAGAAACCCAAGAATGGATTCAGGTAACCAAAAAAGGTCTGAGGAACCCAAAAATGGATTTAGGAGGCCTAAAATAGGTTGAAGTAACCAAAAATGTGGTGAAGACCCCAAAAATGGATTGAGGAACCCAAAAACGGATTGAAAAACCCAAAAATGGATAGAGAAACCCAAGAATGCACTGAGGGACCAAAAATATGCTGAAGGACCCAAAAATGAATGGAGTGACCCAAAAATGGTTTCAGGAACCCGAAAATGGGCTGAGGAATTCAGGAATGGATTGAGGGACCCAAAAATGAGGAGGAAACAAAAATGGGTTGAGGAACCCAAAAAATGGATTCAGGGACCCAAAAATGGATTGAGGAATCAAAAAACGGGCCAAGGGACACAAAAATGGATTGAGGAACCCAAAAATGGGATGAGGAACCCAAAAATTGCCTGAGGAACCCAAAAATGGGCTCAGGAACCCAAAAACGGATTCAGGGACCAAAAAATGGATTGAGGAACCCAAAAATTGATTGAGGAAACCAAAAATGGGCTGAAAGACCAAAAAATGGATTGACAAACGCAAAAATGGATTGAAGGACACAAAAAAGGATTGAGGAACCGGAAAATGGATTGTGGAACCCAAAAATAGGCTGAGGAACCCAAAAGTGGATTGAGGGACCAAAAAAATGCATTTAAGAAATATAAAATGAGCTGTGGGACTCAAAAATGAACGGAGGGACCCAAAAATGGATTGAGGAACCCAAAAATGGATTGATGAACCCAAAATTGGCTGAGGAACCCCAAAATGGGTTCGAGGAACCCAAAAATGGATTGAGGAACCCAAAAATGGATTGAGGAACCCCAAAATGGATTCAGGTAGACCAAAACGGGCTGAAGAACCCAAAAATGGTCTGAAGAACCCCAAAATGGACTGATGAATCAAAAAGATGGGCTGAGGAACCCAAAAAATGATTGAGGAATCAAAAAATGGTCTTAGTAACCCGAAAATGTAGTTGAGAAACCCAAAAATGGGCTGAAGAACACACAAATGGGCTGAGGAACCCAAAAATAGGCTGAAGAACACACAAATGGGCTGAGGAACCCAAAAATAGGCTGAGAGACTAAAAAATGGACTGAGAAACCCAGAAATGGATTGAGGAACCTCAAAATGGATTGAGGAACCCAAAAATGGATTGAGGAACACAAAAATGGATCGAGGAACTGAAAAATGGGCTGAGGAACCCTAAAATATATTGAGGAACCCTAAAAAGGAATGAGGAACCCAAAAATGGATTGATGGACCCAAAGTAGAATTTGAGGGACCCAAAAATGCTCCGAGGGAACCAAAAATCGATTGAGGAACCGAAAAATGGACTGAGGAACCAAAAACTGGATTGAGGAACCCAAGAATGGATCGAGGGACCAAAAATGGATTGAGGAACCCAAGAGTGGAATGAGGTAACCAGAAATGGGCTGAGGAACCCAGCAATCGATTGAGGGACCAAAAAATTTGTTGAAGATCCCCAAAATGGGTTTAGGAACCGTAAAATCTGCTGAGGGACCCAAACATGGGCTGAGGAACCAAAAAATGGTTTGAGGAACACAAAAATGGCTGAAGAACCCAAGAATGGATTGAGTGACTCAAAAATGGACTCTGGAACCCAAAAGTGCGTGAGGAAACCAAAATGGATTGAGGAACCGAAGAATGGATTGAGGGACCCAAAAAAGGGCTGAGGAAATCAAAATTGAGCTGAGGAAACCAAATATGGATTAAGGGCACCAAAAATGGATTGAGGAACCCAAAACTGGTTTGAGGGACCAAAACTGGGCTGAGGAACCAAAAATTGGCTGAGGAACCCGAAAACGGATTGAGGAACCCGAAAATGGATTGAAGCACCCAAAAATGGGCTGAAGAACCCAAAAATGGATTTTTGGAAACATAAAATGAGCTGAGACACTCAAAAATGAACGGAGGGACCCAAAAATGGTTTGAGGAACCGCAAAATGGATTGAGGAACCAGAAAATGGATTGAGGAACCCAAAAATGCATTTAGGAACCATAAAATGAGCTGTGGGACTCAAAAATGAACGGAGGGACCCAAAAATGGTTTGAGGAACCCAAAAATGGACTGAAACCCCCAAAAATGGATAGAGAAACCCAAGAATGGATTGAGGGACCAAAATGGGCTGACGAACCCAAAAATGGATTGAGGAACCCAAAAATGGATTGATGAACCCAAAAATTGGCTGAGGAACCCAAAAATGGGTTGAGGAACCCAAAAATGGATTGAGGAACCCAAAAATGGATTGAGGAACCCCAAAAATGGATTCAGGTAGACCCCAAATGGGCTGAAGAACCCAAAAATGGTCTGAAGAACCCCACAAATGGACTGATGAATCAAAAAGATGGGCTGAGGAACCCAAAAAATGATTGAGGAATCAAAAAATGGTCTTAGTAACCCGAAAATGTGTTGAGAAACCCAAAAATGGGCTGAAGAACACACAAATGGGCTGAGGAACCCAAAAATAGGCTGAAGAACACACAAATGGGCTGAGGAACCCAAAAATAGGCTGAGAGACTATAAAATGGACTGAGAAACCCAGAAATGGATTGAGGAACCTCAAAATGGATTGAGGAACCCAAAAATGGATTGAGGGATCAAAAAATGGATTGAGGAACCCAAAAATGGATTGAGGAACCGGAAAATGGATTGAGGAACCCAAAAATGGATTGATGAACCCAAAAATTGGCTGAGGAACCCCAAAAATGGGTTGAGGAACCCAAAAATGGATTGAGGAACCCAAAAATGGATTGAGGAACCCCAGAATGGATTCAGGTAGACCCAAATGGGCTGAAGAACCCAAAAATGGTCTGAAGAACCCCAAAATGGACTGATGAATCAAAAAGATGGGCTGAGGAACCCAAAAAATGATTGAGGAATCAAAAAATGGTCTTAGTAACCCGAAAATGTGTTGAGAAACCCAAAAATGGGCTGAAGAACACACAAATGGGCTGAGGAACCCAAAAATAGGCTGAAGAACACACAAATGGGCTGAGGAACCCAAAAATAGGCTGAGAGACTATAAATGGACTGAGAAACCCAGAAATGGATTGAGGAACCTCAAAATGGATTGAGGAACCCAAAAATGGATTGAGGGATCAAAAAATGGATTGCAGAACCCAAAAATAGGCTGAGGAACCCAAAAGTGGATTGAGGGACCAAAAAATGGATTGAGGAACCCAAAAATGGATTGAGGAACACAAAAATGGATCGAGGAACTGAAAAAATGGGCTGAGGAACCCTAAAATATATTGAGGAACCCTAAAAAGGAATGAGGAACCCAAAAATGGATTGATGGACCCAAAAGTAGAATTGAGGGACCCAAAAATGCTCCGAGGGAACCAAAAATCGATTGAGGAACCGAAAAATGGACTGAGGAACCAAAAACTGGATTGAGGAACCCAAGAATGGATCGAGGGACCAAAAATGGATTGAGGGAACCCAAGAGTGGAATGAGGTAACCAGAAATGGGCTGAGGAACCAGCAATCGATTGAGGGACCAAAAAATTTGTTGAAGATCCCCAAAAATGGGTTTAGGAACCGTAAAATCTGCTGAGGGACCCAAACATGGGCTGAGGAACCAAAAAATGGTTTGAGGAACACAAAAATGGGCTGAAGAACCCAAGAATGGATTGAGTGACTCAAAAATGGACTCTGGAACCCAAAAGTGCGTGAGGAAACCAAAAATGGATTGAGGAACCGAAGAATGGATTGAGGGACCCAAAAAAGGGCTGAGGAAATCAAAATTGAGCTGAGGAAACCAAATATGGATTGAGGAACCCAAAACTGGTTTGAGGGACCAAAACTGGGCTGAGGAACCAAAAATTGGCTGAGGAACCCGAAAACGGATTGAGGAACCCGAAAATGGATTGAAGCACCCAAAAATGGGCTGAAGAACCCAAAAATGGATTTTGGAAACATAAAATGAGCTGAGACACTCAAAAATGAACGGAGGGACCCAAAAATGGTTTGAGGAACCGCAAAATGGATTGAGGAACCAGAAAATGGATTGAGGAACCCAAAAATGCATTTAGGAACCATAAAATGAGCTGTGGGACTCAAAAATGAACGGAGGGACCCAAAAATGGTTTGAGGAACCCAAAAATTGGACTGAAACCCCAAAAAATGGATAGAGAAACCCAAGAATGGATTGAGGGACCAAAATGGGCTGACGAACCCAAAAATGGATTGAGGAACCCAAAAATGGATTGAGGAACCCAAAAATGGATTGAGGGACCAAAAAAACTAACGGAGGAACCAAAATGGGTTGTGGAAACCAAAAATGAACTGAGGCATCCAAAAATGAGCCGAAGGACCAAAAAATGGACTGAGGAACTAAAAAATGCGTGAGGAAACCAAAAATGGATTAAGGGCACCAAAATGGATTGAGGAGTCCAAGAATAGATTGAGGGACCCAAAAATGAACAGAGGGCCCCAAAATTGGATGTAAGAACCCAAAATTGGATTGAGGAACCCAAAAATGGATTGAGAAACCCAAGAATAGATTCAGGTAACCAAAAAAGGTCTGAGGAACCCAAAAATGGATTTAGGAGGCCTAAAATAGGTTGAAGTAACCAAAAATGTCGTGAAGACCCCAAAAATGGATTGAGGAACCCAAAAACGGATTGAAAAACCCAAAAATGGATAGAGAAACCCAAGAATGCACTGAGGGACCAAAAATATGCTGAAGGACCCAAAAATGAATGGAGTGACCCAAAAATGGTTTCAGGAACCCGAAAATGGGCTGAGGGAATTCAGGAATGGATTGAGGGACCCAAAAATGAGGAGGAAACAAAAATGGGTTGAGGAACCCAAAAAATGGATTCAGGGACCCAAAAATGGATTGAGGAATCAAAAAACGTGCCAAGGGACACAAAAATGGATTGAGGAACCCAAAAATTGCCTGAGGAACCCAAAAATGGGCTCAGGAACCCAAAAACGGATTCAGGGACCAAAAAATGGATTGAGGAACCCAAAAATTGATTGAGGAAACCAAAAATGGGCTGAAAGACCAAAAAATGGATTGACAAACGCAAAAATGGATTGAAGGACACAAAAATGGATTGAGGAACCGGAAAATGGATTGTGGAACCCAAAAATAGGCTGAGGAACCCAAAAGTGGATTGAGGGACCAAAAAATGCATTTAGGAAAATATAAAATGAGCTGTGGGACTCAAAAATGAACGGAGGGACCCAAAAATGGATTGAGGAACCCAAAAATGGATTGATGAACCCAAAAATTGGCTGAGGAAACCAAAAATGGGTTGAGGAACCCGAAAATGGATTGAGGAACCCAAAAATGGATTGAGGAACCCCAAAATGGATTCAGGTAGACCAAAATGGGCTGAAGAACCAAAAAATGGTCTGAAGAACACCAAATGGACTGATGAATCAAAAGATGGGCTGAGGAACCCAAAAAATGATTGAGGAATCAAAAAATGGTCTTAGTAACCCGAAAATGTGTTGAGAAACCCAAAAATGGGCTGAAGAACACACAAATGGGCTGAGGAATCCAAAAATAGGCTGAAGAACACACAAATGGGCTGAGGAACCCAAAAATAGGCTGAGAGACTAAAAAATGGATTGAGAAACCCAGAAATGGATTGAGGAACCTCAAATGGATTGAGGAACCCAAAAATGGATTGAGGGATCAAAAAATGGATTGCAGAACCTAAAAATAGGCTGAGGAACTCAAAAGTGGATTGAGGGACCAAAAAATGGATTGAGGAACCCAAAAATGGATTGAGGAACACAAAAATGGATCGAGAAACTGAAAAATGGGCTGAGGAACCCTAAAATATATTGAGGAACCCTAAAAAGGAATGAGGAACCCAAAAATGGATTGATGGACCCAAAGTAGAATTGAGGGACCCAAAAATGCTCCGAGGGAACCAAAAATCGATTGAGGAACCGAAAAATGGACTGAGGAACCAAAAACTGGATTGAGGAACCCAAGAATGGATCGAGGGACCAAAAATGGATTGAGGAACCCAAGAGTGGAATGAGGTAACCAGAAATGGGCTGAGGAAACCCAGCAATCGATTGAGGGACCAAAAAATTTGTTGAAGATCCCCAAAAATGGGTTTAGGAACCGTAAAATCTGCTGAGGGACCCAAACATGGGCTGAGGAACCAAAAAATGGTTTGAGGAACACAAAAATGGGCTGAAGAACCCAAGAATGGATTGAGTGACTCAAAAATGGACTCTGGAACCCAAAAGTGCGTGAGGAAACCAAAAATGGATTGAGGAACCGAAGAATGGATTGAGGGACCCAAAAAAGGGCTGAGGAAATCAAAATTGAGCTGAGGAAACCAAATATGGATTAAGGGCACCAAAAATGGATTGAGGAACCCAAAACTGGTTTGAGGACCAAAACTGGGCTGAGGAAGCAAAAATTGGCTGAGGAACCCGAAAACGGATTGAGGAACCCGAAAATGGATTGAAGCACCCAAAAATGGGCTGAAGAACCCAAAAATGGATTTTGGAAAACATAAAATGAGCTGAGACACTCAAAAATGAACGGAGGGACCCAAAAATGGTTTGAGGAACCGCAAAATGGATTGAGGAACCAGAAAATGGATTGAGGAACCCAAAAATGCATTTAGGAACCATAAAATGAGCTGTGGGACTCAAAAATGAACGGAGGGACCCAAAAATGGTTTGAGGAACCCAAAAATGGACTGAAACCCCAAAAAATGGATAGAGAAACCCAAGAATGGATTGAGGGACCAAAATGGGCTGACGAACCCAAAAATGGATTGAGGAACCCAAAAATGGATTGAGGAACCCAAGAATGGATTGAGGGACCAAAAAAACTAACGGAGGGAACCAAAAATGGGTTGTGGAAACCAAAAATGAACTGAGGCACCCCAAAAATGAGCCGAAGGGACCAAAAAATGGACTGAGGAACTAAAAAATGCGTGAGGAAACCAAAAATGGATTAAGGGCACCAAAAATGGATTGAGGAGTCCAAGAATAGATTGAGGGACCCAAAAATGAACAGAGGGCCCCAAAAATGGATTTAAGAACCCAAAATTGGATTGAGGAACCCCAAAATGGATTGAGAAACCCAAGAATGGATTCAGGTAACCAAAAAAGGTCTGAGGAACCCAAAAATGGATTTAGGAGGCCTAAAATAGGTTGAAGTAACCAAAAATGTGGTGAAGACCCCAAAAATGGATTGAGGAACCCAAAAACGGATTGAAAAACCCAAAAATGGATAGAGAAACCCAAGAATGCACTGAGGGACCCAAAAATATGCTGAAGGACCCAAAAATGAATGGAGTGACCCAAAAATGGTTTCAGGAACCCGAAAATGGGCTGAGGAATTCAGGAATGGATTGAGGGACCCAAAAATGAGGAGGAAACAAAAATGGGTTGAGGAACCCAAAAAATGGATTCAGGGACCCAAAAATGGATTGAGGAATCAAAAAACGGGCCAAGGGACACAAAAATGGATTGAGGAACCCAAAAATGGGATGAGGAACCCAAAAATTGCCTGAGGAACCCAAAAATGGCTCAGGAACCCAAAAACGGATTCAGGGACCAAAAAATGGATTGAGGAACCCAAAAATTGATTGAGGAAACCAAAAATGGGCTGAAAGACCAAAAAATGGATTGACAAACGCAAAAATGGATTGAAGGACACAAAAAAGGATTGAGGAACCGGAAAATGGATTGTGGAACCCAAAAATAGGCTGAGGAACCCAAAAGTGGATTGAGGGACCAAAAAATGCATTTAAGAAATATAAAATGAGCTGTGGGACTCAAAAATGAACGGAGGGACCCAAAAATGGATTGAGGAACCCAAAAATGGATTGATGAACCCAAAAATTGGCTGAGGAACCCCAAAATGGGTTGAGGAACCCAAAAATGGATTGAGGAACCCAAAAATGGATTGAGGAACCCCAAAATGGATTCAGGTAGACCAAAACGGGCTGAAGAACCCAAAAATGGTCTGAAGAACCCCAAAATGGACTGATGAATCAAAAAGATGGGCTGAGGAACCCAAAAAATGATTGAGGAATCAAAAAATGGTCTTAGTAACCCGAAAATGTGTTGAGAAACCCAAAAATGGGCTGAAGAACACACAAATGGGCTGAGGAACCCAAAAATAGGCTGAAGAACACACAAATGGGCTGAGGAACCCAAAAATAGGCTGAGAGACTAAAAAATGGACTGAGAAACCCAGAAATGGATTGAGGAACCTCAAAATGGATTGAGGAACCCAAAAATGGATTGAGGAACACAAAAATGGATCGAGGAACTGAAAAATGGGCTGAGGAACCCTAAAATATATTGAGGAACCCTAAAAAGGAATGAGGAACCCAAAAATGGATTGATGGACCCAAAGTAGAATTGAGGGACCCAAAAATGCTCCGAGGGAACCAAAAATCGATTGAGGAACCGAAAAATGGACTGAGGAACCAAAAACTGGATTGAGGAACCCAAGAATGGATCGAGGGACCAAAAATGGATTGAGGAACCCAAGAGTGGAATGAGGTAACCAGAAATGGGCTGAGGAACCCAGCAATCGATTGAGGGACCAAAAAATTTGTTGAAGATCCCCAAAAATGGGTTTAGGAACCGTAAAATCTGCTGAGGGACCCAAACATGGGCTGAGGAACCAAAAAATGGTTTGAGGAACACAAAAATGGGCTGAAGAACCCAAGAATGGATTGAGTGACTCAAAAATGGACTCTGGAACCCAAAAGTGCGTGAGGAAACCAAAAATGGATTGAGGAACCGAAGAATGGATTGAGGGACCCAAAAAAGGGCTGAGGAAATCAAAATTGAGCTGAGGAAACCAAATATGGATTAAGGGCACCAAAAATGGATTGAGGAACCCAAAACTGGTTTGAGGGACCAAAACTGGGCTGAGGAACCAAAAATTGGCTGAGGAACCCGAAAACGGATTGAGGAACCCGAAAATGGATTGAAGCACCCAAAAATGGGCTGAAGAACCCAAAAATGGATTTTGGAAACATAAAATGAGCTGAGACACTCAAAAATGAACGGAGGGACCCAAAAATGGTTTGAGGAACCGCAAAATGGATTGAGGAACCAGAAAATGGATTGAGGAACCCAAAAATGCATTTAGGAACCATAAAATGAGCTGTGGGACTCAAAAATGAACGGAGGGACCCAAAAATGGTTTGAGGAACCCAAAAATGGACTGAAACCCCCAAAAATGGATAGAGAAACCCAAGAATGGATTGAGGGACCAAAATGGGCTGACGAACCCAAAAATGGATTGAGGAACCCAAAAATGGATTGATGAACCCAAAAATTGGCTGAGGAACCCAAAAATGGGTTGAGGAACCCAAAATGGATTGAGGAACCCAAAAATGGATTGAGGAACCCCAAAATGGATTCAGGTAGACCCAAATGGGCTGAAGAACCCAAAAATGGTCTGAAGAACCCCAAAATGGACTGATGAATCAAAAGATGGGCTGAGGAACCCAAAAAATGATTGAGGAATCAAAAAATGGTCTTAGTAACCCGAAAATGTGTTGAGAAACCCAAAAATGGGCTGAAGAACACACAAATGGGCTGAGGAACCCAAAAATAGGCTGAAGAACACACAAATGGGCTGAGGAACCCAAAAATAGGCTGAGAGACTATAAAATGGACTGAGAAACCCAGAAATGGATTGAGGAACCTCAAAATGGATTGAGGAACCCAAAAATGGATTGAGGGATCAAAAAATGGATTGAGGAACCCAAAAATGGATTGAGGAACCGGAAAATGGATTGAGGAACCCAAAAATGGATTGATGAACCCAAAAATTGGCTGAGGAACCCAAAAATGGGTTGAGGAACCCAAAAATGGATTGAGGAACCCAAAAATGGATTGAGGAACCCCAGAATGGATTCAGGTAGACCCAAATGGGCTGAAGAACCCAAAAATGGTCTGAAGAACCCCAAAATGGACTGATGAATCAAAAAGATGGGCTGAGGAACCCAAAAAATGATTGAGGAATCAAAAAATGGTCTTAGTAACCCGAAAATGTGTTGAGAAACCCAAAAATGGGCTGAAGAACACACAAATGGGCTGAGGAACCCAAAAATAGGCTGAAGAACACACAAATGGGCTGAGGAACCCAAAAATAGGCTGAGAGACTATAAAATGGACTGAGAAACCCAGAAATGGATTGAGGAACCTCAAAATGGATTGAGGAACCCAAAAATGGATTGAGGGATCAAAAAATGGATTGCAGAACCCAAAAATAGGCTGAGGAACCCAAAAGTGGATTGAGGGACCAAAAAATGGATTGAGGAACCCAAAAATGGATTGAGGAACACAAAAATGGATCGAGGAACTGAAAAATGGGCTGAGGAACCCTAAAATATATTGAGGAACCCTAAAAAGGAATGAGGAACCCAAAAATGGATTGATGGACCCAAAGTAGAATTGAGGGACCCAAAAATGCTCCGAGGGAACCAAAAATCGATTGAGGAACCGAAAAATGGACTGAGGAACCAAAAACTGGATTGAGGAACCCAAGAATGGATCGAGGGACCAAAAATGGATTGAGGAACCCAAGAGTGGAATGAGGTAACCAGAAATGGGCTGAGGAACCCAGCAATCGATTGAGGGACCAAAAAATTTGTTGAAGATCCCCAAAAATGGGTTTAGGAACCGTAAAATCTGCTGAGGGACCCAAACATGGGCTGAGGAACCAAAAAATGGTTTGAGGAACACAAAAATGGGCTGAAGAACCCAAGAATGGATTGAGTGACTCAAAAATGGACTCTGGAACCCAAAAGTGCGTGAGGAAACCAAAAATGGATTGAGGAACCGAAGAATGGATTGAGGGACCCAAAAAAGGGCTGAGGAAATCAAAATTGAGCTGAGGAAACCAAATATGGATTGAGGAACCCAAAACTGGTTTGAGGGACCAAAACTGGGCTGAGGAACCAAAAATTGGCTGAGGAACCCGAAAACGGATTGAGGAACCCGAAAATGGATTGAAGCACCCAAAAATGGGCTGAAGAACCCAAAAATGGATTTTGGAAACATAAAATGAGCTGAGACACTCAAAAATGAACGGAGGGACCCAAAAATGGTTTGAGGAACCGCAAAATGGATTGAGGAACCAGAAAATGGATTGAGGAACCCAAAAATGCATTTAGGAACCATAAAATGAGCTGTGGGACTCAAAAATGAACGGAGGGACCCAAAAATGGTTTGAGGAACCCAAAAATGGACTGAAACCCCAAAAAATGGATAGAGAAACCCAAGAATGGATTGAGGGACCAAAATGGGCTGACGAACCCAAAAATGGATTGAGGAACCCAAAAATGGATTGAGGAACCCAAAAATGGATTGAGGGACCAAAAAAACTAACGGAGGGAACCAAAAATGGGTTGTGGAAACCAAAAATGAACTGAGGCATCCAAAAATGAGCCGAAGGACCAAAAAATGGACTGAGGAACTAAAAAATGCGTGAGGAAACCAAAAATGGATTAAGGGCACCAAAAATGGATTGAGGAGTCCAAGAATAGATTGAGGGACCCAAAAATGAACAGAGGGCCCCAAAATTGGATGTAAGAACCCAAAATTGGATTGAGGAACCCAAAAATGGATTGAGAAACCCAAGAATAGATTCAGGTAACCAAAAAAGGTCTGAGGAACCCAAAAATGGATTTAGGAGGCCTAAAATAGGTTGAAGTAACCAAAAATGTCGTGAAGACCCCAAAAATGGATTGAGGAACCCAAAAACGGATTGAAAAACCCAAAAATGGATAGAGAAACCCAAGAATGCACTGAGGGACCAAAAATATGCTGAAGGACCCAAAAATGAATGGAGTGACCCAAAAATGGTTTCAGGAACCCGAAAATGGGCTGAGGAATTCAGGAATGGATTGAGGGACCCAAAAATGAGGAGGAAACAAAAATGGGTTGAGGAACCCAAAAAATGGATTCAGGGACCCAAAAATGGATTGAGGAATCAAAAAACGTGCCAAGGGACACAAAAATGGATTGAGGAACCCAAAAATTGCCTGAGGAACCCAAAAATGGGCTCAGGAACCCAAAAACGGATTCAGGGACCAAAAAATGGATTGAGGAACCCAAAAATTGATTGAGGAAACCAAAAATGGGCTGAAAGACCAAAAAATGGATTGACAAACGCAAAAATGGATTGAAGGACACAAAAATGGATTGAGGAACCGGAAAATGGATTGTGGAACCCAAAAATAGGCTGAGGAACCCAAAAGTGGATTGAGGGACCAAAAAATGCATTTAGGAAATATAAAATGAGCTGTGGGACTCAAAAATGAACGGAGGGACCCAAAAATGGATTGAGGAACCCAAAAATGGATTGATGAACCCAAAAATTGGCTGAGGAAACCAAAAATGGGTTGAGGAACCCGAAAATGGATTGAGGAACCCAAAAATGGATTGAGGAACCCCAAAATGGATTCAGGTAGACCAAAATGGGCTGAAGAACCCAAAAATGGTCTGAAGAACACCAAAATGGACTGATGAATCAAAAAGATGGGCTGAGGAACCCAAAAAATGATTGAGGAATCAAAAAATGGTCTTAGTAACCCGAAAATGTGTTGAGAAACCCAAAAATGGGCTGAAGAACACACAAATGGGCTGAGGAATCCAAAAATAGGCTGAAGAACACACAAATGGGCTGAGGAACCCAAAAATAGGCTGAGAGACTAAAAAATGGATTGAGAAACCCAGAAATGGATTGAGGAACCTCAAAATGGATTGAGGAACCCAAAAATGGATTGAGGGATCAAAAAATGGATTGCAGAACCTAAAAATAGGCTGAGGAACTCAAAAGTGGATTGAGGGACCAAAAAATGGATTGAGGAACCCAAAAATGGATTGAGGAACACAAAAATGGATCGAGAAACTGAAAAATGGGCTGAGGAACCCTAAAATATATTGAGGAACCCTAAAAAGGAATGAGGAACCCAAAAATGGATTGATGGACCCAAAGTAGAATTGAGGGACCCAAAAATGCTCCGAGGGAACCAAAAATCGATTGAGGAACCGAAAAATGGACTGAGGAACCAAAAACTGGATTGAGGAACCCAAGAATGGATCGAGGGACCAAAAATGGATTGAGGAACCCAAGAGTGGAATGAGGTAACCAGAAATGGGCTGAGGAACCCAGCAATCGATTGAGGGACCAAAAAATTTGTTGAAGATCCCCAAAAATGGGTTTAGGAACCGTAAAATCTGCTGAGGGACCCAAACATGGGCTGAGGAACCAAAAAATGGTTTGAGGAACACAAAAATGGGCTGAAGAACCCAAGAATGGATTGAGTGACTCAAAAATGGACTCTGGAACCCAAAAGTGCGTGAGGAAACCAAAAATGGATTGAGGAACCGAAGAATGGATTGAGGGACCCAAAAAAGGGCTGAGGAAATCAAAATTGAGCTGAGGAAACCAAATATGGATTAAGGGCACCAAAAATGGATTGAGGAACCCAAAACTGGTTTGAGGGACCAAAACTGGGCTGAGGAAGCAAAAATTGGCTGAGGAACCCGAAAACGGATTGAGGAACCCGAAAATGGATTGAAGCACCCAAAAATGGGCTGAAGAACCCAAAAATGGATTTTGGAAACATAAAATGAGCTGAGACACTCAAAAATGAACGGAGGGACCCAAAAATGGTTTGAGGAACCGCAAAATGGATTGAGGAACCAGAAAATGGATTGAGGAACCCAAAAATGCATTTAGGAACCATAAAATGAGCTGTGGGACTCAAAAATGAACGGAGGGACCCAAAAATGGTTTGAGGAACCCAAAAATGGACTGAAACCCCAAAAAATGGATAGAGAAACCCAAGAATGGATTGAGGGACCAAAATGGGCTGACGAACCCAAAAATGGATTGAGGAACCCAAAAATGGATTGAGGAACCCAAGAATGGATTGAGGGACCAAAAAAACTAACGGAGGGAACCAAAAATGGGTTGTGGAAACCAAAAATGAACTGAGGCACCCAAAAATGAGCCGAAGGACCAAAAAATGGACTGAGGAACTAAAAAATGCGTGAGGAAACCAAAAATGGATTAAGGGCACCAAAAATGGATTGAGGAGTCCAAGAATAGATTGAGGGACCCAAAAATGAACAGAGGGCCCCAAAAATGGTTTTAAGAACCCAAAATTGGATTGAGGAACCCCAAAATGGATTGAGAAACCCAAGAATGGATTCAGGTAACCAAAAAAGGTCTGAGGAACCCAAAAATGGATTTAGGAGGCCTAAAATAGGTTGAAGTAACCAAAAATGTGGTGAAGACCCCAAAAATGGGTTGAGGAACCCAAAAATGGATTGAAAAACCCAAAAATGGATAGAGAAACCCAAGAATGCACTGAGGGACCAAAAATATGCTGAAGGACCCAAAAATGAATGGAGTGACCCAAAAATGGTTTCAGGAACCCGAAAATGGGCTGAGGAATTCAGGAATGGATTGAGGGACCCAAAAATGAGGAGGAAACAAAAATGGGTTGAGGAACCCAAAAAATGGATTCAGGGACCCAAAAATGGATTGAGGAATCAAAAAACGGGCCAAGGGACACAAAAATGGATTGAGGAACCCAAAAATGGGATGAGGAACCCAAAAATTGCCTGAGGAACCCAAAAATGGGCTCAGGAACCCAAAAACGGATTCAGGGACCAAAAAATGGATTGAGGAACCCAAAAATTGATTGAGGAAACCAAAAATGGGCTGAAAGACCAAAAAATGGATTGACAAACGCAAAAATGGATTGAAGAACAGAAAAATGGATTCAGGAACCGGAAAATGGATTGTGGAACCCAAAAATAGGCTGAGGAACCCAAAAGTGGATTGAGGGACCAAAAATTGCATTTAAGAAATATAAAATGAGCTGTGGGACTCAAAAATGAACGGAGGGACACAAAAATGGATTGAGGAACCCAAAAATGGATTGATGAACCCAAAAATTGGCTGAGGAACCCAAAAATGGGTTGAGGAACCCAAAAATGGATTGAGGAACCCAAAAATGGATTGAGGAACCCCAAAATGGATTCAGGTAGACCCAAATGGGCTGAAGAACCCAAAAATGGTCTGAAGAACACCAAAATGGACTGATGAATCAAAAAGATGGGCTGAGGAACCCAAAAAATGATTGAGGAATCAAAAAATGGTCTTAGTAACCCGAAAATGTGTTGAGAAACCCAAAAATGGGCTGAAGAACACACAAATGGGCTGACAAACCCAAAAATAGGCTGAAGAACACACAAATGGGCTGAGGAACCCAAAAATAGGCTGAGAGACTAAAAAATGGACTGAGAAACCCAGAAATGGATTGAGGAACCTCAAAATGGATTGAGGAACCCAAAAATGGATTGAGGGATCAAAAAATGGATTGCAGAACCCAAAAATAGGCTGAGGAACTCAAAAGTGGATTGAGGGACCAAAAAATGGATTGAGGAACCCAAAAATGGATTGAGGAACACAAAAATGGATCGAGGAACTGAAAAATGGGCTGAGGAACCCTAAAATATATTGAGGAACCCTAAAAAGGAATGAGGAACCCAAAAATGGATTGATGGACCCAAAGTAGAATTGAGGGACCCAAAAATGCTCCGAGGGAACCAAAAATCGATTGAGGAACCGAAAAATGGACTGAGGAACCAAAAACTGGATTGAGGAATCCAAGAATGGATCGAGGGACCAAAAATGGATTGAGGAACCCAAGAGTGGAATGAGGTAACCAGAAATGGGCTGAGGAACCCAGCAATCGATTGAGGGACCAAAAAATTTGTTGAAGATCCCCAAAAATGGGTTTAGGAACCGTAAAATCTGCTGAGGGACCCAAACATGGGCTGAGGAACCAAAAAATGGTTTGAGGAACACAAAAATGGGCTGAAGAACCCAAGAATGGATTGAGTGACTCAAAAATGGACTCTGGAACCCAAAAGTGCGTGAGGAAACCAAAAATGGATTGAGGAACCGAAGAATGGATTGAGGGACCCAAAAAAGGGCTGAGGAAATCAAAATTGAGCTGAGGAAACCAAATATGGATTAAGGGCACCAAAAATGGATTGAGGAACCCAAAACTGGTTTGAGGGACCAAAACTGGGCTGAGGAAGCAAAAATTGGCTGAGGAACCCGAAAACGGATTGAGGAACCCGAAAATGGATTGAAGCACCCAAAAATGGGCTGAAGAACCCAAAAATGCATTTAGGAACCATAAAATGAGCTGAGACACTCAAAAATGAACGGAGGGACCCAAAAATGGTTTGAGGAACCCAAAAATGGACTGAAACCCCAAAAAATGGATAGAGAAACCCAAGAATGGATTGAGGGACCAAAATGGGCTGACGAACCCAAAAATGGATTGAGGAACCCAAAAATGGATTGAGGAACCCAAAAATGGATTGAGGGACCAAAAAAACTAACAGAGGGAACCAAAAATGGGTTGTGGAAACCAAAAATGAACTGAGGCACCCAAAAATGAGCCGAAGGACCAAAAAATGGACTGAGGAACTAAAAAATGCGTGAGGAAACCAAAAATGGATTAAGGGCACCAAAAATGGATTGAGGAGTCCAAGAATAGATTGAGGGACACAAAAATGAACAGAGGGCCCCAAAAATGGTTTTAAGAACCCAAAATTGGATTGAGGAACCCAAAAATGGATTGAGAAACCCAAGAATGGATTCAGGTAACCAAAAAAGGTCTGAGGAACCCAAAAATGGATTTAGGAGGCCTAAAATAAGTTGAAGTAACCAAAAATGTGGTGAAGACCCCAAAAATGGGTTGAGGAACCCAAAAACGGATTGAAAAACCCAAAAATGGATAGAGAAACCCAAGAATGCACTGAGGGACCAAAAATATGCTGAAGGACCCAAAAATGAATGGAGTGACCCAAAAATGGTTTCAGGAACCCGAAAATGGGCTGAGGAATTCAGGAATGGATTGAGGGACCCAAAAATGAGGAGGAAAAAAAAATGGGTTGAGGAACCCAAAAAATGGATTCAGGGACCCAAAAATGGATTGAGGAATCAAAAAACGGGCCAAGGGACACAAAAATGGATTGAGGAACCCAAAAATTGCCTGAGGAACCCAAAAATTGCCTGAGGAACCCAAAAATGGGCTCAGGAACCCAAAAACGGATTCAGGGACCAAAAAATGGATTGAGGAACCCAAAAATTGATTGAGGAAACCAAAAATGGGCTGAAAGACCAAAAAATGGATTGACAAACGCAAAAATGGATTGAAGAACACAAAAATGGATTCAGGAACCGGAAAATGGATTGTGGAACCCAAAAATAGGCTGAGGAACCCAAAAGTGGATTGAGGGACCAAAAAATGCATTTAAGAAATATAAAATGAGCTGTGGGACTCAAAAATGAACGGAGGGACCCAAAAATGGATTGAGGAACCCAAAATGGATTGATGAACCCAAAAATTGGCTGAGGAACCCAAAAATGGGTTGAGGAACCCAAAAATGGATTGAGGAACCCCAAAATGGATTGAGGAACCCCAAAATGGATTCAGGTAGACCCAAATGGGCTGAAGAACCCAAAAATGGTCTGAAGAACCCCAAAATGGACTGATGAATCAAAAAGATGGGCTGAGGAACCCAAAAAATGATTGAGGAATCAAAAAATGGTCTTAGTAACCCGAAAATGTGTTGAGAAACCCAAAAATGGGCTGAAGAACACACAAATGGGCTGAGGAACCCAAAAATAGGCTGAAGAACACACAAATGGGCTGAGGAACCCAAAAATAGGCTGAGAGACTATAAAATGGACTGAGAAACCCAGATATGGATTGAGGAACCTCAAAATGGATTGAGGAACCCAAAAATGGATTGAGGGATCAAAAAATGGATTGCAGGACCCAAAAATAGGCTGAGGAACCCAAAAGTGGATTGAGGGACCAAAAAATGGATTGAGGAACCCAAAAATGGATTGAGGAACACAAAAATGGATCGAGGAACTGAAAAATGGGCTGAGGAACCCTAAAATATATTGAGGAACCCTAAAAAGGAATGAGGAACCCAAAAATGGATTGATGGACCCAAAGTAGAATTGAGGGACCCAAAAATGCTCCGAGGGAACCAAAAATCGATTGAGGAACCGAAAAATGGACTGAGGAACCAAAAACTGGATTGAGGAACCCAAGAATGGATCGAGGGACCAAAAATGGATTGAGGAACCCAAGAGTGGAATGAGGTAACCAGAAATGGGCTGAGGAACCCAGCAATCGATTGAGGGACCAAAAAATTTGTTGAAGATCCCCAAAAATGGGTTTAGGAACCGTAAAATCTGCTGAGGGACCCAAACATGGGCTGAGGAACCAAAAAATGGTTTGAGGAACACAAAAATGGGCTGAAGAACCCAAGAATGGATTGAGTGACTCAAAAATGGACTCTGGAACCCAAAAGTGCGTGAGGAAACCAAAAATGGATTGAGGAACCGAAGAATGGATTGAGGGACCCAAAAAAGGGCTGAGGAAATCAAAATTGAGCTGAGGAAACCAAATATGGATTGAGGAACCCAAAACTGGTTTGAGGGACCAAAACTGGGCTGAGGAACCAAAATTGGCTGAGGAACCCGAAAACGGATTGAGGAACCCGAAAATGGATTGAAGCACCCAAAAATGGGCTGAAGAACCCAAAAATGGATTTTGGAAACATAAAATGAGCTGAGACACTCAAAAATGAACGGAGGGACCCAAACATGGTTTGAGGAACCACAAAATGGATTGAGGAACCAGAAAATGGATTGAGGAACCCAAAAATGGATTGAGGAACCCAAAAATGCATTTAGGAACCATAAAATGAGCTGTGGGACTCAAAAATGAACGGAGGGACCCAAAAATGGTTTGAGGAACCCAAAAATGGACTGAAACCCAAAAAATGGATAGAGAAACCCAAGAATGGATTGAGGGACCAAAATGGGCTGACGAACCCAAAATGGATTGAGGAACCCAGAAATGGATTGAGGAACCCAAAAATGGATTGAGGGACCAAAAAAAACTAACGGAGGGAACCAAAAATGGGTTGTGGAAACCAAAAATGAACTGAGGCACCCAAAAATGAGCCGAAGGACCAAAAAATGGACTGAGGAACTAAAAAATGCGTGAGGAAACCAAAAATGGATTAAGGGCACCAAAAATGGATTGAGGAGTCCAAGAATAGATTGAGGGACCCAAAAATGAACAGAGGGCCCCAAAAATGGATTTAAGAACCCAAAATTGGATTGAGGAACCCAAAAATGGATTGAGAAACCCAAGAATAGATTCAGGTAACCAAAAAAGGTCTGAGGAACCCAAAAATGGATTTAGGAGGCCTAAAATAGGTTGAAGTAACCAAAAATGTGGTGAAGACCCCAAAAATGGATTGAGGAACCCAAAAACGGATTGAAAAACCCAAAAATGGATAGAGAAACCCAAGAATGCACTGAGGGACCAAAAATATGCTGAAGGACCCAAAAATGAATGGAGTGACCCAAAAATGGTTTCAGGAACCCGAAAATGGGCTGAGGAATTCAGGAATGGATGAGGGACCCAAAAATGAGGAGGAAACAAAAATGGGTTGAGGAACCCAAAAAGGGATTCAGGGACCCAAAAATGGATTGAGGAATCAAAAAACGGGCCAAGGGACACAAAAATGGATTGAGGAACCCAAAAATTGCCTGAGGAACCCAAAAATGGGCTCAGGAACCCAAAAAACGGATTCAGGGACCAAAAAATGGATTGAGGAACCCAAAAATTGATTGAGGAAACCAAAAATGGGCTGAAAGACCAAAAAATGGATTGACAAACGCAAAAATGGATTGAAGGACACAAAAATGGATTCAGGAACCGGAAAATGGATTGTGGAACCCAAAAATAGGCTGAGGAACCCAAAAGTGGATTGAGGGACCAAAAAATGCATTTAGGAAATATAAAATGAGCTGTGGGACTCAAAAATGAACGGAGGGACCCAAAAATGGATTGAGGAACCCAAAAATGGATTGATGAACCCAAAAATTGGCTGAGGAAACCAAAATGGGTTGAAGAACCCGAAAATGGATTGAGGAACCCAAAAATGGATTGAGGAACCCCAAAATGGATTCAGGTAGACCAAAATGGGCTGAAGAACCCAAAAATGGTCTGAAGAACACCAAAATGGACTGATGAATCAAAAAGATGGGCTGAGGAACCCAAAAAATGATTGAGGAATCAAAAAATGGTCTTAGTAACCCGAAAATGTGTTGAGAAACCCAAAAATGGGCTGAAGAACACACAAATGGGCTGAGGAACCCAAAAATAGGCTGAGAGTCTAAAAAATGGATTGAGAAACCCAGAAATGGATTGAGGAACCTCAAAATGGATTGAGGAACCCAAAAATGGATTGAGGGATCAAAAAATGGATTGCAGAACCTAAAAATAGGCTGAGGAACTCAAAAGTGGATTGAGGGACCAAAAAATGGATTGAGGAACCCAAAAATGGATTGAGGAACACAAAAATGGATCGAGGAACTGAAAAATGGGCTGAGGAACCCTAAAATATATTGAGGAACCCTAAAAAGGAATGAGGAACCCAAAAATGGATTGATGGACCCAAAGTAGAATTGAGGGACCCAAAAATGCTCCGAGGGAACCAAAAATCGATTGAGGAACCGAAAAATGGACTGAGGAACCAAAAACTGGATTGAGGAACCCAAGAATGGATCGAGGGACCAAAAATGGATTGAGGAACCCAAGAGTGGAATGAGGTAACCAGAAATGGGCTGAGGAACCCAGCAATCGATTGAGGGACCAAAAAATTTGTTGAAGATCCCCAAAAATGGGTTTAGGAACCATAAAATCTGCTGAGGGACCCAAACATGGGCTGAGGAACCAAAAAATGGTTTGAGGAACACAAAAATGGGCTGAAGAACCCAAGAATGGATTGAGTGACTCAAAAATGGACTCTGGAACCCAAAAGTGCGTGAGGAAACCAAAAATGGATTGAGGAACCGAAGAATGGATTGAGGGACCCAAAAAAGGGCTGAGGAAATCAAAATTGAGCTGAGGAAACCAAATATGGATTAAGGGCACCAAAAATGGATTGAGGAACCCAAAACTGGTTTGAGGGACCAAAACTGGGCTGAGGAACCAAAAATTGGCTGAGGAACCCGAAAACGGATTGAGGAACCCGAAAATGGATTGAAGCACCCAAAAATGGGCTGAAGAACCCAAAAATGGATTTTGGAAACATAAAATGAGCTGAGACACTCAAAAATGAACGGAGGGACCCAAAAATGGTTTGAGGAACCGCAAAATGGATTGAGGAACCAGAAAATGGATTGAGGAACCCAAAAATGCATTTAGGAACCATAAAATGAGCTGTGGGACTCAAAAATGAACGGAGGGACCCAAAAATGGTTTGAGGAACCCAAAAATGGACTGAAACCCCAAAAAATGGATAGAGAAACCCAAGAATGGATTGAGGGACCAAAATGGGCTGACGAACCCAAAAATGGGCTGACGAACCCAAAAATGGATTGAGGAACCCAAAAATGGATTGAGGGACCAAAAAAACTAACGGAGGGAACCAAAAATGGGTTGTGGAAACCAAAAATGAACTGAGGCACCCAAAAATGAGCCGAAGGACCAAAAAATGGACTGAGGAACTAAAAAATGCGTGAGGAAACCAAAAATGGATTAAGGGCACCAAAAATGGATTGAGGAGTCCAAGAATAGATTGAGGGACCCAAAAATGAACAGAGGGCCCCAAAAATGGATTTAAGAACCCAAAATTGGATTGAGGAACCCAAAAATGGATTGAGAAACCCAAGAATAGATTCAGGTAACCAAAAAAGGTCTGAGGAACCCAAAAATGGATTTAGGAGGCCTAAAATAGGTTGAAGTAACCAAAAATGTGGTGAAGACCCCAAAAATGGATTGAGGAACCCAAAACGGATTGAAAAACCCAAAAATGGATAGAGAAACCCAAGAATGCACTGAGGGACCAAAAATATGCTGAAGGACCCAAAAATGAATGGAGTGACCCAAAAATGGTTTCAGGAACCCGAAAATGGGCTGAGGAATTCAGGAATGGATTGAGGGACCCAAAAATGAGGAGGAAAAAAAAATGGGTTGAGGAACCCAAAAAATGGATTCAGGGACCCAAAAATGGATTGAGGAATCAAAAAACGGGCCAAGGGACACAAAAATGGATTGAGGAACCCAAAAATTGCCTGAGGAACCCAAAAATGGGCTCAGGAACCCAAAAACGGATTCAGGGACCAAAAAATGGATTGAGGAACCCAAAAATTGATTGAGGAACCAAAAATGGGCTGAAAGACCAAAAAATGGATTGACAAACGCAAAAATGGATTGAAGGACACAAAAATGGATTCAGGAACCGGAAAATGGATTGTGGAACCCAAAAATAGGCTGAGGAACCCAAAAGTGGATTGAGGGACCAAAAAATGCATTTAGGAAATATAAAATGAGCTGTGGGACTCAAAAATGAACGGAGGGACCCAAAAATGGATTGAGGAACCCAAAAATGGATTGATGAACCCAAAAATTGGCTGAGGAAACCAAAAATGGGTTGAGGAACCCGAAAATGGATTGAGGAACCCAAAATGGATTGAGGAACCCCAAAATGGATTCAGGTAGACCAAAATGGGCTGAAGAACCCAAAAATGGTCTGAAGAACACCAAAATGGACTGATGAATCAAAAAGATGGGCTGAGGAACCCAAAAAATGATTGAGGAATCAAAAAATGGTCTTAGTAACCCGAAAATGTGTTGAGAAACCCAAAAATGGGCTGAAGAACACACAAATGGGCTGAGGAACCCAAAAATAGGCTGAGAGACTAAAAAATGGATTGAGAAACCCAGAAATGGATTGAGGAACCTCAAAATGGATTGAGGAACCCAAAAATGGATTGAGGGATCAAAAAATGGATTGCAGAACCTAAAAATAGGCTGAGGAACTCAAAAGTGGATTGAGGGACCAAAAAATGGATTGAGGAACCCAAAAATGGATTGAGGAACACAAAAATGGATCGAGGAACTGAAAAATGGGCTGAGGAACCCTAAAATATATTGAGGAACCCTAAAAAGGAATGAGGAACCCAAAAATGGATTGATGGACCCAAAGTAGAATTGAGGGACCCAAAAATGCTCCGAGGGAACCAAAAATCGATTGAGGAACCGAAAAATGGACTGAGGAACCAAAAACTGGATTGAGGAACCCAAGAATGGATCGAGGGACCAAAAATGGATTGAGGAACCCAAGAGTGGAATGAGGTAACCAGAAATGGGCTGAGGAACCCAGCAATCGATTGAGGGACCAAAAAATTTGTTGAAGATCCCCAAAAATGGGTTTAGGAACCATAAAATCTGCTGAGGGACCCAAACATGGGCTGAGGAACCAAAAAATGGTTTGAGGAACACAAAAATGGGCTGAAGAACCCAAGAATGGATTGAGTGACTCAAAAATGGACTCTGGAACCCAAAAGTGCGTGAGGAAACCAAAAATGGATTGAGGAACCGAAGAATGGATTGAGGGACCCAAAAAAGGGCTGAGGAAATCAAAATTGAGCTGAGGAAACCAAATATGGATTAAGGGCACCAAAAATGGATTGAGGAACCCAAAACTGGTTTGAGGGACCAAAACTGGGCTGAGGAACCAAAAATTGGCTGAGGAACCCGAAAACGGATTGAGGAACCCGAAAATGGATTGAAGCACCCAAAAATGGGCTGAAGAACCCAAAAATGGATTTTGGAAACATAAAATGAGCTGAGACACTCAAAAATGAACGGAGGGACCCAAAAATGGTTTGAGGAACCGCAAAATGGATTGAGGAACCAGAAAATGGATTGAGGAACCCAAAAATGCATTTAGGAACCATAAAATGAGCTGTGGGACTCAAAAATGAACGGAGGGACCCAAAAATGGTTTGAGGAACCCAAAAATGGACTGAAACCCCAAAAAATGGATAGAGAAACCCAAGAATGGATTGAGGGACCAAAATGGGCTGACGAACCCAAAAATGGATTGAGGAACCCAAAAATGGATTGAGGGACCAAAAAAACTAACGGAGGGAACCAAAAATGGGTTGTGGAAACCAAAAATGAACTGAGGCACCCAAAAATGAGCCGAAGGACCAAAAAATGGACTGAGGAACTAAAAAATGCGTGAGGATACCAAAAATGGATTAAGGGCACCAAAAATGGATTGAGGAGTCCAAGAATAGATTGAGGGACACAAAAATGAACAGAGGGCCCCAAAAATGGTTTTAAGAACCCAAAATTGGATTGAGGAACCCAAAAATGGATTGAGAAACCCAAGAATGGATTCAGGTAACCAAAAAAGGTCTGAGGAACCCAAAAATGGATTTAGGAGGCCTAAAATAAGTTGAAGTAACCAAAAATGTGGTGAAGACCCCAAAAATGGGTTGAGGAACCCAAAAATGGATTGAAAAACCCAAAAATGGATAGAGAAACCCAAGAATGCACTGAGGGACCAAAAATATGCTGAAGGACCCAAAAATGAATGGAGTGACCCAAAAATGGTTTCAGGAACCCGAAAATGGGCTGAGGAATTCAGGAATGGATTGAGGGACCCAAAAATGAGGGGGAAACAAAAATGGGTTGAGGAACCCAAAAAATGGATTCAGGGACCCAAAAATGGATTGAGGAATCAAAAAACGGGCCAAGGGACACAAAAATGGATTGAGGAACCCAAAAATGGGATGAGGAACCCAAAAATTGCCTGAGGAACCCAAAAATGGGCTCAGGAACCCAAAAACGGATTCAGGGACCAAAAAATGGATTGAGGAACCCAAAAATTGATTGAGGAAACCAAAAATGGGCTGAAAGACCAAAAAATGGATTGACAAACGCAAAAATGGATTGAAGAACACAAAAAATGGATTCAGGAACCGGAAAATGGATTGTGGAACCCAAAAATAGGCTGAGGAACCCAAAAGTGGATTGAGGGACCAAAAAATGCATTTAAGAAATATAAAATGAGCTGTGGGACTCAAAAATGAACGGAGGGACCCAAAAATGGATTGAGGAACCCAAAAATGGATTGATGAACCCAAAAATTGGCTGAGGAACCCAAAAATGGGTTGAGGAACCCAAAAATGGATTGAGGAACCCCAAAATGGATTCAGGTAGACCAAAATGGGCTGAAGAACCCAAAAATGGTCTGAAGAACCCCAAAATGGACTGATGAATCAAAAAGATGGGCTGAGGAACCCAAAAAATGATTGAGGAATCAAAAAATGGTCTTAGTAACCCGAAAATGTGTTGAGAAACCCAAAAATGGGCTGAAGAACACACAAATGGGCTGAGGAACCCAAAAATAGGCTGAAGAACACACAAATGGGCTGAGGAACCCAAAAATAGGCTGAGAGACTAAAAAATGGACTGAGAAACCCAGAAATGGATTGAGGAACCTCAAAATGGATTGAGGAACCCAAAAATGGATTGAGGGATCAAAAAATGGATTGCAGAACCCAAAAATAGGCTGAGGAACCCAAAAGTGGATTGAGGGACCAAAAAATGGATTGAGGAACCCAAAAATGGATTGAGGAACACAAAAATGGATCGAGGAACTGAAAAATGGGCTGAGGAACCCTAAAATATATTGAGGAACCCTAAAAAGGAATGAGGAACCCAAAAATGGATTGATGGACCCAAAGTAGAATTGAGGGACCCAAAAATGCTCCGAGGGAACCAAAAATCGATTGAGGAACCGAAAAATGGACTGAGGAACCAAAAACTGGATTGAGGAACCCAAGAATGGATCGAGGGACCAAAAATGGATTGAGGAACCCAAGAGTGGAATGAGGTAACCAGAAATGGGCTGAGGAACCCGGCAATCGATTGAGGGACCAAAAAATTTGTTGAAGATCCCCAAAAATGGGTTTAGGAACCGTAAAATCTGCTGAGGGACCCAAACATGGGCTGAGGAACCAAAAAATGGTTTGAGGAACACAAAAATGGGCTGAAGAACCCAAGAATGGATTGAGTGACTCAAAAATGGACTCTGGAACCCAAAAGTGCGTGAGGAAACCAAAAATGGATTGAGGAACCGAAGAATGGATTGAGGGACCCAAAAAAGGGCTGAGGAAATCAAAATTGAGCTGAGGAAACCAAATATGGATTGAGGAACCCAAAACTGGTTTGAGGGACCAAAACTGGGCTGAGGAACCAAAAATTGGCTGAGGAACCCGAAAACGGATTGAGGAACCCGAAAATGGATTGAAGCACCCAAAAATGGGCTGAAGAACCCAAAAATGGATTTTGGAAACATAAAATGAGCTGAGACACTCAAAAATGAACGGAGGGACCCAAAAATGGTTTGAGGAACCGCAAAATGGATTGAGGAACCAGAAAATGGATTGAGGAACCCAAAAATGCATTTAGGAACCATAAAATGAGCTGTGGGACTCAAAAATGAACGGAGGGACCCAAAAATGGTTTGAGGAACCCAAAAATGGACTGAAACCCCAAAAAATGGATAGAGAAACCTAAGAATGGATTGAGGAACCAAAAAATGGGCTGGGAAACAAAAAAATTTGAAACCCCCCCAAAAATGGCATGAGGAACCCAAAAATGGGCTGGGAAACAAGAAATGGATTGAAAACCCCCCCAAAATGGCATGAGGAACCCAAAAATGGGCTTAGAAATCCAAAAAAAAGGCTTGGAAACCTAAAAATGCGCTCGGAAAACCAAAAATGGGCTGCGGGACCCAAAAATGCATGGATGAATCCATAAATGGACTGAGGAACCCAAAAATGGGTTGAGGAACCCAAAAAAAGGCTGAGAAACCCCAAAATGGGCTGAGTGACCAAAAACAGACTGAGAAATTAAAAATGTCATTGGGCAAACCAAAAATGGATTGAGCCAAAATCGATAGAGGAATCCAAAAATGGACTGGAACCGAAAAGATAGATTGACGAAACCAAAAATGGATTGCAAACCTAAAAATGCACTGAGAAAGCCAAAAATGGGCTGGGAAATCAAAAAATGGACTGAGGGACCCAAAATGGACTGAGGAACCAAAAAATGGATTCAGAAACCCAAAAATGGGCTGAGAATCAAAAAAATTGGATTGAGGAACCCAAAACTGGGTGAGAAACCCAAAAATGGTTTGACCAAACAAAAAAAAGACTGAGGGATCCGAAAATGGTCTGAGGGACTCCAAAAAAGGCTGAGGGAGCCTAAAATAGAAGGAGAGAGCAAATAATGGGCTGAGGGACTCAAAAATGGATTGAAGATATCAAAAATGGGCTGAGGAACCATAAAAAAATGGATTGAGGAACCCAAAATGGGTTGAGGAACCCAAAAAATGGATTGAGGAACCATAGAAAATGCATTGAGGAAACAAATATGAGCTGAGAAAACAAAAAATTGACTGAAGAACCCAAAAATTGATTGAGGAAACCAAAAATAGGCTGAGAAAACCAAAAATGGACTGGGGAACCTAAAAATAGATTGAGGAACCCAAAAATGGATTGAGGAACCCAAAAATGCATTGAAAAACCTCAAAATAGCTTGAGAAACCCAGAAATGGCTTGAGGAACCCAAAAATGGACTGGGAAACCCAAAAATGGACTGAGGAAACAAAAAAATAGATTGACAAAACCAAAAATGATTTGTAAACCTTAAAATGGACTGAGAAACCAAAAATGTCCTGGGCAACCAAAAAATGGTCTGAGGAACCCAAAAATAGGCTGCGTGACCCAAAATAGACTGAAAAACCAACAAATCGGCTGAGGGACCCAAAAATGGGCGGAGAAACCCCCCAAAAGTCTTGGTAACCTAAAAATGGGCTGGGAAACCGAAAATGTATTGAGGAAAAAAAAACGAACTGAGGAACCCAAAAATAAATTGAGGAACCTAAAAATGGGTTGAGAAACCCATAAATGGTTTGAGGAACCCAAAACTAGGCTGAGAAAGCCAAAAATGGGCTGAGTGACCAAGACATGGATTGAGGAACCCAAAACTGGATTGAGGAAACCAAAAATGAGCTGAGGGACCAAAAACAGACTGAGAAACCAAAAATGTCATCGGGCAAACCAAAAATCGATTGAGGAACCCAAAAATGGGCTGAAAAACACAAAAAATGGATTGAGGAACCCAAAAATCGATAGAGGAAACCAAAAATGGACTGGGAAACCCCAAAATAGATTGACGAAACCAAAATGGATTGTAAACCTATAAATGAACTGAGGAAACCAAAAATGGACTGGGAAACCCAAAAATAGATTGAGGAACCCAAAAATGGGATGAGGGACCCAAAATGGACTGAGGAACCCAAAAAATGGATTCAGAAACCCAAAAATGGGCTGAGAATCAAAAACATTGGATTGAGGAACCCAAAAATGGGTGAGAAAACCAAAAATGGTTTGACCAAACCAAAAATGAACTGAGGGACCCATAAATGTGCTGAGGGACTCCAAAATAGGCTGAGAGACCCAAAAATGGAATGAGAGAGCAAAAAATGGGCTGAGGGACTCAAAAATGGATTGAAGATATCAAAAACGGGCTGAGGAACCAAAAATGGATTGAGAAACCCAAAATGGGTTGAGGAACCAAAAAATGGATTGAGGAACCATAAAAAATGGATTGAGGATCCAAAAAAAAGCTGAGAAACCCCAAAATTGACTGAAGAATCCCAAAATGGATTGAGGAAACCAAAAATAGGCTGAGAAAACCAAACATGGACTGATGAAACTAAAAATAGATTGAGGAAACCAAAAATGGGATGAGAAATCAAAAATGGGCTGAGGGACCGAAAATGGATTGAGGAACCCAAAAATGGATTGAGGGATGCATAAATGGGCTTAGAGTCCCTAAAATAGGGCTGAGGGATCCCAAAACGGACTGAGAAACTAAAAATGACCTGGGCAACCCAAAAATGAATTGAGGAACACAAAAAAGGGTGAGAAAACCAAAAATCAGCTAGAGGGACCCCAAAAAATGCATTGACGAATACAAAAATGACCTGGGGAAACCAAAAATGTGTTGAGGAACACAAAAATGGATTGAGGAACCCAGAAATGGACTGAGGAAACCAAAAAATAAATTGAGGAACCCCAAAAATGGATTGAGAAACCTAAAAATGGATTGAGAAACCCAAAAATGGGCTGGGAAACAAAAAAATGGATTGAAACCCCCCCAAAAATGGCATGAGGAACCCAAAAATGGGCTGGCTGGGAAACAAGAAATGGATTGAAAAACCCCCCAAAATGGCATGAGGAACCCAAAAATGGGCTTAGAAATCCAAAAAAAAGGCTTGGAAACCTAAAAATACGCTCGGAAAACCAAAAATGGGCTGCGGGACCCAAAAATGCATGGATGAATCCATAAATGGACTGAGGAACCCAAAAATGGGTTGAGGAACCCAAAAAAAGGCTGAGAAACCCCAAAATGGGCTGAGTGACCAAAAACAGACTGAGAAATTAAAAATGTCATTGGGCAAACCAAAAATGGATTGAGGAACCCAAAAATGGGCTAAGAAACCAAAAAAATGTATTGAGAAACCCCAAAATCGATAGAGGAATCCAAAAATGGACTGGAACCGAAAAGATAGATTGACGAAACCAAAAATGGATTGTAAACCTAAAAATGCACTGAGAAAGCCAAAAATGGGCTGGAAATCAAAAAATGGGCTGAGGGACCCAAAATGGACTGAGGAACCAAAAAATGGATTCAGAAACCCAAAAATGTGCTGAGAATCAAAAAAAATGTGTTGAGGAACCCAAAACTGGGTGAGAAAACCAAAATGGTTTGACCAAACAAAAAAAGGACTGAGGGATCCGAAAATGGTCTGAGGGACTCCAAAAAAGGCTGAGGGATCCTAAAATAAAAGGAGAGAGCAAAAAATGGGCTGAGGGACTCAAAAATGGATTGAAGATATCAAAAATGGGCTGAAGAACCATAAAAAAATTGATTGAGGAACCCAAAATGGGTGAGGAACCCAAAAAATGGATTGAGGAACCATAGAAAATGCATTGAGGAAACAAATATGAGCTGAGAAAACAAAAAATTGACTGAAGAACCCAAAAATTGATTGAGGAAACCAAAAATAGGCTGAGAAAACAAAAAATGGACTGGGGAACCTAAAAATAGATTGAGGAACCCAAAAATGGATTGAGGAACCCAAAAATGCATTGAAAAACCTCAAAATGGCTTGAGAAACCCAGAAATGGCTTGAGGAACGCAACAATGGACTGGGAAACCCAAAAATGGACTGAGGAAACAAAAAAATAGATTGACAAAACCAAAATGATTTGTAAACCTTAAAATGGACTGAGAAACCAAAAATGTCCTGGGCAACCAAAAAATGGTCTGAGGAACCCAAAAATAGGCTGCATGACCCAAAATAGACTGAAAAACCAACAAATCGGCTGAGGGACCCAAAAATGGGCGGAGAAACCCCCCAAAAGTGTTGGTAACCTAAAATGGGCTGGGAAACCGAAAATGTATTGAGGAAAAAAAAACGAACTGAGGAACCCAAAAATAAATTGAGGAACCTAAAAATGGGTTGAGAAACCCATAAATGGTTTGAGGAACCCAAAACTAGGCTGAGAAACCCAAAAATGGGCTGAGTGACCAAGACATGGATTGAGGAACCCAAAACTGGATTGAGGAAACCAAAAATGAGCTGAGGGACCAAAAACAGACTGAGAAACCAAAAATGTCATCGGGCAAACCAAAAATCGATTGAGGAACCCAAAAATGGGCTGAAAAACACAAAAAATGGATTGAGGAACCCAAAAATCGATAGAGGAAACCAAAAATGGACTGGGAAACCCCAAAATAGATTGACGAAACCAAAATGGATTGTAAACCTATAAATGAACTGAGGAAACCAAAAATGGACTGGGAAACCCAAAAATAGATTGAGGAACCCAAAAATGGGATGAGGCACCCAAAATGGACTGAGGAACCCAAAAAATGGATTCAGAAACCCAAAAATGGGCTGAGAATCAAAAAAATTGGATTGAGGAACCCAAAAATGGGTGAGAAAAACAAAAATGGTTTGACCAAACCAAAAATGAACTGAGGGACCCATAAATGTGCTGAGGGACTCCAAAATAGGCTGAGAGATCCAAAAATGGAATGAGAGAGCAAAAAATTGGGCTGAGGGACTCAAAAATGGATTGAAGATATCAAAAACGGGCTGAGGAACCAAAAATGGATTGAGAAACCCAAAATGGGTTGAGGAACCAAAAAATGGATTGAGGAACCATAAAAAATGGATTGAGGATCCAAAAAAAAGCTGAGAAACCCCAAAATTGACTGAAGAATCCCAAAATGGATTGAGGAAACCAAAAATAGGCTGAGAAAACCAAACATGGACTGATGAAACTAAAAATAGATTGAGGAACCCAAAAATGGGATGAGAAACCCAAAATGGGCTGAGGGACCGAAAATGGATTGAGGAACCCAAAAATGGATTGAGGGATGCATAAATGGGCTTAGAGTCCCTAAAATAGGGCTGAAAGATCCCAAAACAGACTGAGAAACTAAAAATGACCTGGGCAACCCAAAAATGGATTGAGGAACACAAAAAAGGGTGAGAAAACCAAAAATCAGCTAGAGGGACCCCAAAAAATGCATTGAGGAATACAAAAATGACCTGGGGAAACCAAAAATGTGTTGAGGAACACAAAAATGGATTGAGGAACCGAGAAATGGACTGAGGAAACCAAAAAATAAATTGAGGAACCCCAAAAATGGATTGAGAAACCTAAAAATGGATTGAGGAACCCAAAAATGGGCTGGGAAACAAAAAAATGGATTGAAACCCCCCCAAAAATGGCATGAGGAACCCAAAAATGGGCTGGGAACAAGAAATGGATTGAAAACCCCCCCAAAATGGCATGAGGAACCCAAAAATGGGCTTAGAAATCCAAAAAAAAGGCTTGGAAACCTAAAAATGCGCTCGGAAAACCAAAAATGGGCTGCGGGACCCAAAAATGCATGGATGAATCCATAAATGGACTGAGGAACCCAAAAATGGATTGAGGAACCCAAAAATGGGTTGAGGAACCCAAAAAAAGGCTGAGAAACCCCAAAATGGGCTGAGTGAACAAAAACAGACTGAGAAATTAAAATGTCATTGGGCAAACCAAAAATGGATTGAGGAACCCAAAAATGGGCTAAGAAACCCCAAAAATGGATTGAGAAACCCCAAAATCGATAGAGGAATCCAAAAATGGATTGAGGAACCGAGAAATGGACTGAGGAAACCAAAAAATAAATTGAGGAACCCCAAAAATGGATTGAGAAACCTAAAAATGGATTGAGGAACCCAAAAATGGACTGGGAAACAAAAATGGATTGAAAACCCCCCAAAATGGCATGAGGAACCCAAAAATGGGCTTAGAAATCAAAAAAAAAGGCTTGGAAACCTAAAAATAGGCTCGGAAACCAAAAATGGGCTGCGGGACCCAAAAATGCATGGATGAATCCATAAATGGACTGAGGAACCCAAAAATGGGTTGAGGAACCCAAAAAAAGGCTGAGTGACCAAAAACAGACTGAGAAATTAGAAATGTCATTGGGCAAACCAAAAATGGATTGAGGAAGCCAAAAATGGGATGAGGGACCCAAAATCGACTGAGGAACCCAAAAAATGGATTCAGAAACCCAAAAATGGGCTGAGAATCAAAAAAATTGGATTGAGGAACCCAAAAATGGGTGAGAAAACCAAAAATGGTTTGACCAAACCAAAAATGAACTGAGGGACCCATAAATGTGCTGCGGGACTCCAAAATAGGCTGAGAGACCCAAAAATGCAATGAGAGAGCAAAAAATGGGCTGAGGGACTCAAAAATGGATTGAAGATATCAAAAACGGGCTGAGGAACCAAAATGGATTGAGAAACCCAAAATGGGATGAGGAACCAAAAAATGGATTGAGGAACCATAAAAAATGGATTGAGGATCCAAACAAAAGCTGAGAAACCCCAAAATTGACTGAAGAATCCCAAAATGGATTGAGGAAACCAAAAATAGGCTGAGAAAACCAAACATGGACTGATGAAACTAAAAATAGATTGAGGAAGCCAAAAATGGGATGAGAAACCCAAAAATGGGCTGAGGGACCCAAAATGGATTGAGGGATGCATAAATGGGCTTAGAGTCCCTAAAATAGGGCTGAGGGATCCCAAAAACGGACTGAGAAACTAAAAATGACCTGGGCAACCCAAAAATGGATTGAGGAACACAAAAAAGGGTGAGAAAACCAAAAATCAGCTAGAGGGACCCCAAAAAATGCATTGAGGAATACAAAAATGACCTGGGGAAACCAAAAATGTGTTGAGGAACACAAAAATGGATTGATGAACCCAGAAATGGACTGAGGAAACCAAAAAATAAATTGAGGAACCCCAAAAATGGATTGAGAAACCTAAAAATGGATTGAGGAACCCAAAAATGGGCTGGGAAACAAAAAAATGGATTGAAACCTCCCCAAAAATGGCATGAGGAACCCAAAAATGGGCTGGGAAACAAAAAATGGATTGAAAACCCCCCAAAATGGCATGAGGAACCCAAAAATGGGCTTAGAAATCCAAAAAAAAGGCTTGGAAACCTAAAAATGCGCTCGGAAAACCAAAAAGGGCTGCGGGACCCAAAAATGCATGGATGAATCGTTGAGGAACCCAAAAATGGGTTGAGGAACCCAAAAAAAGGCTGAGAAAACCCCAAAATGGGCTGAGTGAACAAAAACAGACTGAGAAATTAAAAATGTCATTGGGCAAACCAAAAATGGATTGAGGAACCCAAAAATGGGCTAAGAAACCAAAAAAATGTATTGAGAAACCCCAAAATCGATAGAGGAATCCAAAAATGGACTGGAACCGAAAAGATAGATTGACGAAACCAAAAATGGATTGTAAACCTAAAAATGCACTGAGAAAGCCAAAAATGGGCTGGGAAATCAAAAAACGGGCTGAGGGACCCAAAATGGACTGAGGAACCAAAAAATGGATTCAGAAACCCAAAAATGTGCTGAGAATCAAAAAAAATGTGTTGAGGAACCCAAAACTGGGTGAGAAAACCAAAAATGGTTTGACCAAACAAAAAAAGGACAGAGGGATCCGAAAATGGTCTGAGGGACTCCAAAAAAGGCTGAGGGACCCTAAAATAGAAGGAGAGAGCAAAAAATGGGCTGAGGGACTCAAAAATGGATTGAAGATATCAAAAATGGGCTGAGGAACCCAAAAAATGGATTGAGGAACCATAGAAAATGGATTGAGGAAACAAATATGAGCTGAGAAAACAAAAAATTGACTGAAGAACCCAAAAATTGATTGAGGAAACCAAAAATAGGCTGAGAAAACCAAAAATGGACTGGGGAACCTAAAAATAGATTGAGGAACCCAAAAATGGGCTGAGGAATCCAAAAATGGATTGAGGAACCCAAAAATGCATTGAAAAACCTCAAAATGGGTTGAGAAACCCAACAATGGACTGGGAAACCCAAAAATGGACTGAGGAAACAAAAAAATAGATTGACAAAACAAAAAATGATTTGTAAACCTTAAAATGGACTGAGAAACCAAAAATGACCTGGGCAACCAAAAAATGGTCTGAGGAACCCAAAAATAGGCTGCGTGACCCAAAATAGACTGAAAAACCAACAAATCGGCTGAGGGACCCAAAAATGGGCGGAGAAACCCCCCAAAAGTCTTGGTAACCGAAAAACGGGCTGGGAAACCCAAAATGTATTGAGGAAAAAAAAACGAACTGAGGAACCCAAAAATAAATTGAGGAACCTAAAAATGGGTTGAGAAACCCATAAATGGTTTGAGGAACCCAAAACTAGGCTGAGAAACCCAAAAATGGGCTGAGTGACCAAGACATGGATTGAGGAACCCAAAACTGGATTGAGGAAACCAAAAATGAGCTGAGGGACCAAAAACAGACTGAGAAACCAAAAATGTCATCGGGCAAACCAAAAATCGATTGAGGAACCCAAAAATGGGCTGAAAAACACAAAAAATGGATTGAGGAACCCCAAAATCGATAGAGGAAACCAAAAATGGACTGGGAAACCCAAAAATAGATTGACGAAACCAAAATGGATTGTAAACCTAAAAATGGACTGAGGAAACCAAAAATGGACTGGGAAACCCAAAAATAGATTGAGGAACCCAAAAATGGGATGAGGCACCCAAAATGGACTGAGGAACCCAAAAAATGGATTCAGAAACCCAAAAATGGGCTGAGAATCAAAAAAATTGGATTGAGGAACCCAAAAATGGGTGAGAAAACCAAAAATGGTTTGACCAAACCAAAAATGAACTGAGGGACCCATAAATGTGCTGAGGGACTCCAAAATAGGCTGAGAGATCCAAAAATGGAATGAGAGAGCAAAAAATGGGCTGAGGGACTCAAAAATGGATTGAAGATATCAAAAACGGGCTGAGGAACCAAAAATGGATTGAGAAACCCAAAATGGGTTGAGGAACCAAAAAATGGATTGAGGAACCATAAAAAATGGATTGAGGATCCAAAAAAAAGCTGAGAAACCCCAAAATTGACTGAAGAATCCCAAAATGGATTGAGGAAACCAAAAATAGGCTGAGAAAACCAAACATGGACTGATGAAACTAAAAATAGATTGAGGAACCCAAAAATGGGATGAGAAACCCAAAAATGGGCTGAGGGACCCAAAATGGATTGAGGAACCCAAAAATGGATTGAGGGATGCATAAATGGGCTTAGAGTCCCTAAAATAGGGCTGAGGGATCCCAAAAATGGATTGAGGGATGCATAAATGGGCTTAGAGTCCCTAAAATAGGGCTGAGGGATCCCAAAACGGACTGAGAAACTAAAAATGACCTGGGCAACCCAAAAATGGATTGAGGAACACAAAAAAGGGTGAGAAAACCAAAAATCGGCTAGAGGGACCCCCAAAAATGCATTGAGGAATACAAAAATGACCTGGGGAAACCAAAAATGTGTTGAGGAACACAAAAATGGATTGAGGAACCCAGAAATGGACTGAGGAAACCAAAAAATAAATTGAGGAACCCCAAAAATGGCATGAGGAACCCAAAAATGGGTTGGGAAACAAAAAATGGATTGAAAAACCCCCCAAAATGGCATGAGGAACCCAAAAATGGGCTTAGAAATCAAAAAAAAAGGCTTGGAAACCTAAAAATGGGCTCGGAAAACCAAAAATGGGTTGCGGGACCTAAAAATGCATGGATGAACCCATAAATGGACTGAGGAACCCAAAAATGGATTGAGGAACCCAAAAATGGGTTGAGGAACCCAAAAAAAGGCTGAGAAACCCCAAAATGGGCTGAGTGAACAAAAACAGACTGAGAAATTAAAAATGTCATTGGGCAAACCAAAAATGGATTGAGGAACCCCAAAATCGATAGAGGAATCCAAAAATGGACTGGAACCGAAAAGATAGATTGACGAAACCAAAAATGGATTGTAAACCTAAAAATGCACTGAGAAAGCCAAAAATGGGCTGGGAAATCAAAAAATGGGCTGAGGGACCCAAAATGGACTGAGGAACAAAAAAAATGGATTCAGAAACCCAAAAATGTGCTGAGAATCAAAAAAAATGTGTTGAGGAACCCAAAACTGGGTGAGAAAACCAAAAATGGTTTGACCAAACCAAAAAAAGGACTAAGGGATCCGAAAATGGTCTGAGGGACTCCAAAAAAGGCTGAGGGACCCTAAAATAGAAGGAGAGAGCAAAAAATGGGCTGAGGGACTCAAAAATGGATTGAAGATATCAAAAATGGGCTGAGGAACCATAAAAAAATGGATTGAGGAACCCAAAATGGGTTGAGGAACCCAAAAAATGGATTGAGGAACCATAGAAAATGGATTGAGGAAACAAATATGAGCTGAGAAAACAAAAAATTGACTGAAGAACCCAAAAATTGATTGAGGAAACCAAAAATAGGCTGAGAAAACAAAAAATGGACTGGGGAACCTAAAAATAGATTGAGGAACCCAAAAATGGATTGAGGAACCCAAAAATGGATTGAGGAACCCAAAAATGCATTGAAAAACCTCAAAATGGGTTGAGAAACCCAGAAATGGCTTGAGGAACCCAAAAATGGACTGGGAAACCCAAAAATGGACTGAGGAAACAAAAAAAATAGATTGACAAAACAAAAAATGATTTGTAAACCTTAAAATGGACTGAGAAACCAAAAATGTCCTGGGCAACCAAAAAATGGTCTGAGGAACCCAAAAATAGGCTGCGTGACCCAAAATAGACTGAAAAACCAACAAATCGGCTGAGGGACCCAAAAATGGGCGGAGAAACCCCCCAAAAGTCTTGGTAACCTAAAAATGGGCTGGGAAACCGAAAATGTATTGAGGAAAAAAAAACGAACTGAGGAACCCAAAAATAAATTGAGGAACCTAAAAATGGGTTGAGAAACCCATAAATGGTTTGAGGAACCCAAAACTAGGCTGAGAAACCCAAAAATGGGCTGAGTGACCAAGACATGGATTGAGGAACCCAAAACTGGATTGAGGAAACCAAAAATGAGCTGAGGGACCAAAAACAGACTGAGAAACCAAAAATGTCATCGGGCAAACCAAAAATCGATTGAGGAACCCAAAAATGGGCTGAAAAACACAAAAAATGGATTGAGGAACCCAAAAATCGATAGAGGAAACCAAAAATGGACTGGGAAACCCAAAAATAGATTGACGAAACCAAAATGGATTGTAAACCTAAAAATGGACTGAGGAAACCAAAAATGGACTGGGAAACCCAAAAATAGATTGAGGAACCCAAAAATGGGATGAGGCACCCAAAATGGACTGAGGAACCCAAAAAATGGATTCAGAAACCCAAAAATGGGCTGAGAATCAAAAAAATTGGATTGAGGAACCCAAAAATGGGTGAGAAAACCAAAAATGGTTTGACCAAACCAAAAATGAACTGAGGGACCCATAAATGTGCTGAGGGACTCCAAAATAGGCTGAGAGATCCAAAAATGGAATGAGAGAGCAAAAAATGGGCTGAGGGACTCAAAAATGGATTGAAGATATCAAAAACGGGCTGAGGAACCAAAAATGGATTGAGAAACCCAAAATGGGTTGAGGAACCAAAAAATGGATTGAGGAACCATAAGAAATGGATTGAGGATCCAAAAAAAAGCTGAGAAACCCCAAAATTGACTGAAGAATCCCAAAATGGATTGAGGAAACCAAAAATAGGCTGAGAAAACCAAACATGGACTGATGAAACTAAAAATAGATTGAGGAACCCAAAAATGGGATGAGAAACCCAAAAATGGGCTGAGGGACCCAAAATGGATTGAGGAACCCAAAAATGGATTGAGGGATGCATAAATGGGCTTAGAGTCCCTAAAATAGGGCTGAGGGATCCCAAAACGGACTGAGAAACTAAAAATGACCTGGGCAACCCAAAAATGGATTGAGGAACACAAAAAAGGGTGAGAAAACCAAAAATCGGCTAGAGGGACCCCCAAAAATGCATTGAGGAATACAAAAATGACCTGGGGAAACCAAAAATGTGTTGAGGAACACAAAAATGGATTGAGGAACCCAGAAATGGACTGAGGAAACCAAAAAATAAATTGAGGAACCCCAAAAATGGCATGAGGAACCCAAAAATGGGTTGGGAAACAAAAAATGGATTGAAAAACCCCCCAAAATGGCATGAGGAACCCAAAAATGGGCTTAGAAATCAAAAAAAAGGCTTGGAAACCTAAAAATGGGCTCGGAAAACCAAAAATGGGTTGCGGGACCCAAAAATGCATGGATGAACCCATAAATGGACTGAGGAACCCAAAAATGGATTGAGGAACCCAAAAATGGGTTGAGGAACCCAAAAAAAGGCTGAGAAACCCCAAAATGGTCTGAGTGACCAAAAACAGACTGAGAAATTAAAAATGTCATTGGGCAAACCAAAAATGGATTGAGGAACCCAAAAATGGGCTAAGAAACCCCAAAAATGGATTGAGAAACCCCAAAATCGATAGAGGAATCCAAAAATGGACTGGAACCGAAAAGATAGATTGACGAAACCAAAAATGGATTGTAAACCTAAAAATGCACTGAGAAAGCCAAAAATGGGCTGGGAAATCAAAAAATGGGCTGAGGGACCCAAAATGGACTGAGGAACAAAAAAAATGGATTCAGAAACCCAAAAATGTGCTGAGAATCAAAAAAAATGTGTTGAGGAACCCAAAACTGGGTGAGAAAACCAAAAATGGTTTGACCAAACCAAAAAAAGGACTAAGGGATCCGAAAATGGTCTGAGGGACTCCAAAAAAGGCTGAGGGACCCTAAAATAGAAGGAGAGAGCAAAAAATGGGCTGAGGGACTCAAAAATGGATTGAAGATATCAAAAATGGGCTGAGGAACCATAAAAAAATGGATTGAGGAACCCAAAATGGGTTGAGGAACCCAAAAAATGGATTGAGGAACCATAGAAAATGGATTGAGGAAACAAATATGAGCTGAGAAAACAAAAAATTGACTGAAGAACCCAAAAATTGATTGAGGAAACCAAGAATAGGCTGAGGAAACCAAAAAAGGACTGGGGAACCTAAAAATAGATTGAGGAACCCAAAAATGGGCTGAGGAATCCAAAAATGGATTGAGGAACCCAAAAATGCATTGAAAAACCTCAAAATGGGTTGAGAAACCCAACAATGGACTGGGAAACCCAAAAATGGACTGAGGAAACAAAAAAATAGATTGACAAAACAAAAAATGATTTGTAAACCTTAAAATGGACTGAGAAACCAAAAATGTCCTGGGCAACCAAAAAATGGTCTGAGGAACCCAAAAATAGGCTGCGGGACCCAAAATAGACTGAAAAACCAACAAATCGGTTGAGGGACCCAAAAATGGGCGGAGAAACCCCCCAAAAGTCTTGGTAACCTAAAAATGGGCTGGGAAACCCAAAATGTATTGAGGAAAAAAAAACGAACTGAGGAAACCAAAAATAAATTGAGGAACCTAAAAATGGGTTGAGAAACCCATAAATGGTTTGAGGAACCCAAAACTAGGCTGAGAAACCCAAAAATGGGCTGAGTGACCAAGACATGGATTGAGGAACCCAAAACTGGATTGAGGAAACCAAAAATGAGCTGAGGGACCAAAAACAGACTGAGAAACCAAAAATGTCATCGGGCAAACCAAAAATCGATTGAGGAACCCAAAAATGGGCTGAAAAACACAAAAAATGGATTGAGGAACCCAAAAATCGATAGAGGAAACCAAAAATGGACTGGGAAACCCAAAAATAGATTGAGGAACCCAAAAATGGGATGAGGCACCCAAAATGGACTGAGGAACCCAAAAAATGGATTCAGAAACCCAAAAATGGGCTGAGAATCAAAAAAAATTGAATTGAGGAACCCAAAAATGGGTGAGAAAACCAAAAATGGTTTGACCAAACCAAAAATGAACTGAGGGACCCATAAATGTGCTGCGGGACTCCAAAATAGGCTGAGAGACCCAAAAATGTAATGAGAGAGCAAAAAATGGGCTGAGGGACTCAAAAATGGATTGAAGATATCAAAAACGGGCTGAGGAACCAAAAATGGATTGAGAAACCCAAAATGGGTTGAGGAACCAAAAAATGGATTGAGGAACCATAAGAAATGGATTGAGGAACCAAAAAAAAGCTGAGAAACCCCCAAATTGACTGAAGAATCCCAAAATGGATTGAGGAAACCAAAAATAGGCTGAGAAAACCAAACATGGACTGATGAAACTAAAAATAGATTGAGGAACCCAAAAATGGGATGAGAAACCCAAAAATGGGCTGAGGGACCCAAAATGAATTGAGGAACCCAAAAATGGATTGAGGGATGCATAAATGGGCTTAGAGTCCCTAAAATAGGGCTGAGGGATCCCAAAACGGACTGAGAAACTAAAAATGACCTGGGCAACCCAAAAATGGATTGAGGAACACAAAAAAGGGTGAGAAAACCAAAAATAGGCTAGAGGGACCCCAAAAAATGTATTGAGGAATACAAAAATGACCTGGGGAAACCAAAAATGTGTTGAGGAACACAAAAATGGATTGAGGAACCCAGAAATGGACTGAGGAAACCAAAAAATAAATTGAGCAACCCCAGAAATGGATTGAGAAACCTAAAAATGGATTGAGGAACCCAAAAATGGGCTGGGAAACAAAAAAATGGATTGAAACCCCCCCAAAAATGGCATGAGGAACCCAAAAATGGGCTTGAAATCCAAAAAAAAAGCTTGGAAACCTAAAAATGGGCTCGGAAAACCAAAAATGGGCTGCGGGACCCAAAAATGCATGGATGAACCCATAAATGGACTGAGGAACCCAAAAATGGATTGAGGAACCCAAAAATGGGTTGAGGAACCCAAAAAAAGGCTGAGAAACCCCAAAATGGGCTGAGTGACCAAAAACAGACTGAGAAATTAAAAATGTCATTGGGCAAACCAAAAATGGATTGAGGAACCCAAAAATGGGCTAAGAAACCAAAAACTGGATTGAGAAACCCCAAAATCGATAGAGGAATCCAAAAATGGACTGGAACCGAAAAGATAGATTGACGAAACCAAAAATGGATTGTAAACCTAAAAATGCACTGAGAAAGCCAAAAATGGGCTGGGAAATCAAAAAATGGGCTGAGGGACCCAAAATGGACTGAGGAACAAAAAAAATGGATTCAGAAACCCAAAAATGTGCTGAGAATCAAAAAAAATGTGTTGAGGAACCCAAAACTGGGTGAGAAAACCAAAAATGGTTTGACCAAACCAAAAAAAGGACTAAGGGATCCGAAAATGGTCTGAGGGACTCCAAAAAAGGCTGAGGGACCCTAAAATAGAAGGAGAGAGCAAAAAATGGGCTGAGGGACTCAAAAATGGATTGAAGATATCAAAAATGGGCTGAGGAACCATAAAAAAATGGATTGAGGAACCCAAAATGGGTTGAGGAACCCAAAAAATGGATTGAGGAACCATAGAAAATGGATTGAGGAAACAAATATGAGCTGAGAAAACAAAAAATTGACTGAAGAACCCAAAAATTGATTGAGGAAACCAAGAATAGGCTGAGGAAACCAAAAAAGGACTGGGGAACCTAAAAATAGATTGAGGAACCCAAAAATGGGCTGAGGAATCCAAAAATGGATTGAGGAACCCAAAAATGCATTGAAAAACCTCAAAATGGGTTGAGAAACCCAACAATGGACTGGGAAACCCAAAAATGGACTGAGGAAACAAAAAAATAGATTGACAAAACAAAAAATGATTTGTAAACCTTAAAATGGACTGAGAAACCAAAAATGTCCTGGGCAACCAAAAAATGGTCTGAGGAACCCAAAAATAGGCTGCGGGACCCAAAATAGACTGAAAAACCAACAAATCGGTTGAGGGACCCAAAAATGGGCGGAGAAACCCCCCAAAAGTCTTGGTAACCTAAAAATGGGCTGGGAAACCCAAAATGTATTGAGGAAAAAAAAACGAACTGAGGAACCCAAAAATAAATTGAGGAACCTAAAAATGGGTTGAGAAACCCATAAATGGTTTGAGGAACCCAAAACTAGGCTGAGAAACCCAAAAATGGGCTGAGTGACCAAGACATGGATTGAGGAACCCAAAACTGGATTGAGGAAACCAAAAATGAGCTGAGGGACCAAAAACAGACTGAGAAACCAAAAATGTCATCGGGCAAACCAAAAATCGATTGAGGAACCCAAAAATGGGCTGAAAAACACAAAAAATGGATTGAGGAACCCAAAAATCGATAGAGGAAACCAAAAATGGACTGGGAAACCCAAAAATAGATTGAGGAACCCAAAAATGGGATGAGGCACCCAAAATGGACTGAGGAACCCAAAAAATGGATTCAGAAACCCAAAAATGGGCTGAGAATCAAAAAAAATTGAATTGAGGAACCCAAAAATGGGTGAGAAAACCAAAAATGGTTTGACCAAACCAAAAATGAACTGAGGGACCCATAAATGTGCTGCGGGACTCCAAAATAGGCTGAGAGACCCAAAAATGTAATGAGAGAGCAAAAAATGGGCTGAGGGACTCAAAAATGGATTGAAGATATCAAAAACGGGCTGAGGAACCAAAAATGGATTGAGAAACCCAAAATGGGTTGAGGAACCAAAAAATGGATTGAGGAACCATAAGAAATGGATTGAGGAACCAAAAAAAAGCTGAGAAACCCCCAAATTGACTGAAGAATCCCAAAATGGATTGAGGAAACCAAAAATAGGCTGAGAAAACCAAACATGGACTGATGAAACTAAAAATAGATTGAGGAACCCAAAAATGGGATGAGAAACCCAAAAATGGGCTGAGGGACCCAAAATGGATTGAGGAACCCAAAAATGGATTGAGGGATGCATAAATGGGCTTAGAGTCCCTAAAATAGGGCTGAGGGATCCCAAAACGGACTGAGAAACTAAAAATGACCTGGGCAACCCAAAAATGGATTGAGGAACACAAAAAAGGGTGAGAAAACCAAAAATAGGCTAGAGGGACCCCAAAAAATGTATTGAGGAATACAAAAATGACCTGGGGAAACCAAAAATGTGTTGAGGAACACAAAAATGGATTGAGGAACCCAGAAATGGACTGAGGAAACCAAAAAATAAATTGAGCAACCCCAGAAATGGATTGAGAAACCTAAAAATGGATTGAGGAACCCAAAAATGGGCTGGGAAACAAAAAAATGGATTGAAACCCCCCCAAAAATGGCATGAGGAACCCAAAAATGGGCTTGAAATCCAAAAAAAAAGCTTGGAAACCTAAAAATGGGCTCGGAAAACCAAAAATGGGCTGCGGGACCCAAAAATGCATGGATGAACCCATAAATGGACTGAGGAACCCAAAAATGGATTGAGGAACCCAAAAATGGGTTGAGGAACCCAAAAAAAGGCTGAGAAACCCCAAAATGGGCTGAGTGACCAAAAACAGACTGAGAAATTAAAAATGTCATTGGGCAAACCAAAAATGGATTGAGGAACCCAAAAATGGGCTAAGAAACCAAAAACTGGATTGAGAAACCCCAAAATCGATAGAGGAATCCAAAAATGGACTGGAACCGAAAAGATAGGTTGACGAAACCAAAAATGGATTGTAAACCTAAAAATGCACTGAGAAAGCCAAAAATGGGCTGGGAAATCAAAAAATGGGCTGAGGGACCCAAAATGGACTGAGGAACAAAAAAAATGGATTCAGAAACCCAAAAATGTGCTGAGAATCAAAAAAAATGTGTTGAGGAACCCAAAACTGGGTGAGAAAACCAAAAATGGTTTGACCAAACCAAAAAAAGGACTAAGGGATCCGAAAATGGTCTGAGGGACTCCAAAAAAGGCTGAGGGACCCTAAAATAGAAGGAGAGAGCAAAAAATGGGCTGAGGGACTCAAAAATGGATGGAAGATATCAAAAATGGGCTGAGGAACCATAAAAAAATGGATTGAGGAACCCAAAATGGGTTGAGGAACCCAAAAAATGGATTGAGGAACCATAGAAAATGGATTGAGGAAACAAATATGAGCTGAGAAAACAAAAAATTGACTGAAGAACCCAAAAATTGATTGAGGAAACCAAAAATAGGCTGAGGAAACCAAAAATGGACTGGGGAACCTAAAAATAGATTGAGGAACCCAAAAATGGGTTGAGGAACCCAAAAATGCATTGAAAAACGTCAAAATGGGTTGAGAAACCCAGAAATGGCTTGAGGAACCCAAAAATGGACTGGGAAACCCAAAAATGGACTGAGGAAACAAAAAAATAGATTGACAAAACAAAAAATGATTTTTAAACCTTAAAATGGACTGAGAAACCAAAAATGTCCTGGGCAACCAAAAAATGGTCTGAGGAACCCAAAAATGGGCTGCGTGACCCAAAATAGACTGAAAAACCAACAAATCGGCTGAGGGACCCAAAAATGGGCGGAGAAACCCCCCAAAAGTCTTGGTAACCTAAAAATGGGCTGGGAAACCCAAAATGTATTGAGGAAAAAAAAACGAACTGAGGAACCCAAAAATAAATTGAGGAACCTAAAAATGGGTTGAGAAACCCATAAATGGTTTGAGGAACCCAAAACTAGGCTGAGAAACCCAAAAATGGGCTGAGTGACCAAGACATGGATTGAGGAACCCAAAACTGGATTGAGGAAACCAAAAATGAGCTGAGGGACCAAAAACAGACTGAGAAACCAAAAATGTCATCGGGCAAACCAAAAATCGATTGAGGAACCCAAAAATGGGCTGAAAAACACAAAAAATGGATTGAGGAACCCAAAAATCGATAGAGGAAACCAAAAATGGACTGGGAAACCCCAAAATAGATTGACGAAACCAAAATGGATTGTAAACCTAAAAATGGACTGAGGAAACCAAAAATGGACTGGGAAACCCAAAAATAGATTGAGGAACCCAAAAATGGGATGAGGCACCCAAAATGGACTGAGGAACCCAAAAAATGGATTCAGAAACCCAAAAATGGGCTGAGAATCAAAAAAATTGGATTGAGGAACCCAAAAATGGGTGAGAAAACCAAAAATGGTTTGACCAAACCAAAAATGAACTGAGGGACCCATAAATGTGCTGAGGGACTCCAAAATAGGCTGAGAGATCCAAAAATGGAATGAGAGAGCAAAAAATGGGCTGAGGGACTCAAAAATGGATTAAAAATATCAAAAACGGGCTGAGGAACCAAAAATGGATTGAGAAACCCAAAATGGGTTGAGGAACCAAAAAATGGATTGAGGAACCATAAAAAATGGATTGAGGAACCAAAAAAAAGCTGAGAAACCCCCAAATTGACTGAAGAATCCCAAAATGGATTGAGGAAACCAAAAATAGGCTGAGAAAACCAAACATGGACTGATGAAACTAAAAATAGATTGAGGAACCCAAAAATGGGATGAGAAACCCAAAAATGGGCTGAGGGACCCAAAATGGATTGAGGAACCCAAAAATGGATTGAGGGATGCATAAATGGGCTTAGAGTCCCTAAAATAGGGCTGAGGGATCCGAAAACGGACTGAGAAACTAAAAATGACCTGGGCAACCCAAAAATGGATTGAGGAACACAAAAAAGGGTGAGAAAACCAAAAATCGGCTAGAGGGACCCCAAAAAATGTATTGAGGAATACAAAAATGACCTGGGGAAACCAAAAATGTGTTGAGGAACACAAAAATGGATTGAGGAACCTAGAAATGGACTGAGGAAACCAAAAAATAAATTGAGCAACCCCAGAAATGGATTGAGAAACCTAAAAATGGATTGAGGAACCCAAAAATGGGCTGGGAAACAAAAAAATGGATTGAAACCCCCCCAAAAATGGCATGAGGAACCCAAAAATGGGCTTGAAATCCAAAAAAAAGGCTTGGAAACCTAAAAATGGGCTCGGAAAACCAAAAATGGGCTGCGGGACCCAAAAATGCATGGATGAACCCATAAATGGACTGAGGAACCCAAAAATGGATTGAGGAACCCAAAAATGGGTTGAGGAACCCAAAAAAAGGCTGAGAAACCCCAAAATGGGCTGAGTGACCAAAAACAGACTGAGAAATTAAAAATGTCATTGGGCAAACCAAAAATGGATTGAGGAACCCAAAAATGGGCTAAGAAACCAAAAACTGGATTGAGAAACCCCAAAATCGATAGAGGAATCCAAAAATGGACTGGAACCGAAAAGATAGGTTGACGAAACCAAAAATGGATTGTAAACCTAAAAATGCACTGAGAAAGCCAAAAATGGGCTGGGAAATCAAAAAATGGGCTGAGGGACCCAAAATGGACTGAGGAACAAAAAAAATGGATTCAGAAACCCAAAAATGTGCTGAGAATCAAAAAAAATGTGTTGAGGAACCCAAAACTGGGTGAGAAAACCAAAAATGGTTTGACCAAACCAAAAAAAGGACTAAGGGATCCGAAAATGGTCTGAGGGACTCCAAAAAAGGCTGAGGGACCCTAAAATAGAAGGAGAGAGCAAAAAATGGGCTGAGGGACTCAAAAATGGATGGAAGATATCAAAAATGGGCTGAGGAACCATAAAAAAATGGATTGAGGAACCCAAAATGGGTTGAGGAACCCAAAAAATGGATTGAGGAACCATAGAAAATGGATTGAGGAAACAAATATGAGCTGAGAAAACAAAAAATTGACTGAAGAACCCAAAAATTGATTGAGGAAACCAAAAATAGGCTGAGGAAACCAAAAATGGACTGGGGAACCTAAAAATAGATTGAGGAACCCAAAAATGGGTTGAGGAACCCAAAAATGCATTGAAAAACGTCAAAATGGGTTGAGAAACCCAGAAATGGCTTGAGGAACCCAAAAATGGACTGGGAAACCCAAAAATGGACTGAGGAAACAAAAAAATAGATTGACAAAACAAAAAATGATTTTTAAACCTTAAAATGGACTGAGAAACCAAAAATGTCCTGGGCAACCAAAAAATGGTCTGAGGAACCCAAAAATGGGCTGCGTGACCCAAAATAGACTGAAAAACCAACAAATCGGCTGAGGGACCCAAAAATGGGCGGAGAAACCCCCCAAAAGTCTTGGTAACCTAAAAATGGGCTGGGAAACCGAAAATGTATTGAGGAAAAAAAAACGAACTGAGGAACCCAAAAATAAATTGAGGAACCTAAAAATGGGTTGAGAAACCCATAAATGGTTTGAGGAACCCAAAACTAGGCTGAGAAACCCAAAAATGGGCTGAGTGACCAAGACATGGATTGAGGAACCCAAAACTGGATTGAGGAAACCAAAAATGAGCTGAGGGACCAAAAACAGACTGAGAAACCAAAAATGTCATCGGGCAAACCAAAAATCGATTGAGGAACCCAAAAATGGGCTGAAAAACACAAAAAATGGATTGAGGAACCCAAAAATCGATAGAGGAAACCAAAAATGGACTGGGAAACCCCAAAATAGATTGACGAAACCAAAATGGATTGTAAACCTAAAAATGGACTGAGGAAACCAAAAATGGACTGGGAAACCCAAAAATAGATTGAGGAACCCAAAAATGGGATGAGGCACCCAAAATGGACTGAGGAACCCAAAAAATGGATTCAGAAACCCAAAAATGGGCTGAGAATCAAAAAAATTGGATTGAGGAACCCAAAAATGGGTGAGAAAACCAAAAATGGTTTGACCAAACCAAAAATGAACTGAGGGACCCATAAATGTGCTGAGGGACTCCAAAATAGGCTGAGAGATCCAAAAATGGAATGAGAGAGCAAAAAATGGGCTGAGGGACTCAAAAATGGATTAAAAATATCAAAAACGGGCTGAGGAACCAAAAATGGATTGAGAAACCCAAAATGGGTTGAGGAACCAAAAAATGGATTGAGGAACCATAAGAAATGGATTGAGGAACCAAAAAAAAGCTGAGAAACCCCCAAATTGACTGAAGAATCCCAAAATGGATTGAGGAAACCAAAAATAGGCTGAGAAAACCAAACATGGACTGATGAAACTAAAAATAGATTGAGGAACCCAAAAATGGGATGAGAAACCCAAAAATGGGCTGAGGGACCCAAAATGGATTGAGGAACCCAAAAATGGATTGAGGGATGCATAAATGGGCTTAGAGTCCCTAAAATAGGGCTGAGGGATCCGAAAACGGACTGAGAAACTAAAAATGACCTGGGCAACCCAAAAATGGATTGAGGAACACAAAAAAGGGTGAGAAAACCAAAATCGGCTAGAGGGACCCCAAAAAATGTATTGAGGAATACAAAAATGACCTGGGGAAACCAAAAATGTGTTGAGGAACACAAAAATGGATTGAGGAACCTAGAAATGGACTGAGGAAACCAAAAAATAAATTGAGCAACCCCAGAAATGGATTGAGAAACCTAAAAATGGATTGAGGAACCCAAAAATGGGCTGGGAAACAAAAAAATGGATTGAAACCCCCCAAAAATGGCATGAGGAACCCAAAAATGGGCTTGAAATCCAAAAAAAAGGCTTGGAAACCTAAAAATGGGCTCGGAAAACCAAAAATGGGCTGCGGGACCCAAAAATGCATGGATGAACCCATAAATGGACTGAGGAACCCAAAAATGGATTGAGGAACCCAAAAATGGGTTGAGGAACCCAAAAAAAATGCTGAGGAACCTCAAAATGGGCTGAGTGACCAAAAACAGACTGAGAAATTAAAAATGTCATTGGGCAAACCAAAAATGGATTGAGGAACCCAAAAATGGGCTAAGAAACCCCAAAAATGGATTGAGAAACCCCAAAATCGATAGAGGAATCCAAAAATGGACTGGAACCGAAAAGATAGATTGACGAAACCAAAAATGGATTGTAAACCTAAAAATGCACTGAGAAAGCCAAAAATGGGCTGGGAAATCAAAAAATGGGCTGAGGGACCCAAAATGGACTGAGGAACAAAAAAAATGGATTCAGAAACCCAAAAATGTGCTGCGAATCAAAAAAAATGTGTTGAGGAACCCAAAACTGGGTGAGAAAACCAAAAATGGTTTGACCAAACCAAAAAAAGGACTAAGGGATCCGAAAATGGTCTGAGGGACTCCAAAAAAGGCTGAGGGACCCTAAAATAGAAGGAGAGAGCAAAAAATGGGCTGAGGGACTCAAAAATGGATTGAAGATATCAAAAATGGGCTGAGGAACCATAAAAAAATGGATTGAGGAACCCAAAATGGGTTGAGGAACCCAAAAAATGGATTGAGGAACCATAGAAAATGGATTGAGGAAACAAATATGAGCTGAGAAAACAAAAAATTGACTGAAGAACCCAAAAATTGATTGAGGAAACCAAAAATAGGCTGAGGAAACCAAAAATGGACTGGGGAACCTAAAAATAGATTGAGGAACCCAAAAATGGGCTGAGGAATCCAAAAATGGATTGAGGAACCCAAAAATGCATTGAAAAACCTCAAAATGGGTTGAGAAACCCAACAATGGACTGGGAAACCCAAAAATGGACTGAGGAAACAAAAAAATAGATTGACAAAACAAAAAATGATTTGTAAACCTTAAAATGGACTGAGAAACCAAAAATGTCCTGGGCAACCAAAAAATGGTCTGAGGAACCCAAAAATAGGCTGCGGGACCCAAAATAGACTGAAAAACCAACAAATCGGCTGAGGGACCCAAAAATGGGCGGAGAAACCCCCCAAAAGTCTTGGTAACCTAAAAATGGGCTGGGAAACCGAAAATGTATTGAGGAAAAAAAAACGAACTGAGGAACCCAAAAATAAATTGAGGAACCTAAAAATGGGTTGAGAAACCCATAAATGGTTTGAGGAACCCAAAACTAGGCTGAGAAACCCAAAAATGGGCTGAGTGACCAAGACATGGATTGAGGAACCCAAAACTGGATTGAGGAAACCAAAAATGAGCTGAGGGACCAAAAACAGACTGAGAAACCAAAAATGTCATCGGGCAAAACAAAAATCGATTGAGGAACCCAAAAATGGGCTGAAAAACACAAAAAATGGATTGAGGAACCCAAAAATCGATAGAGGAAACCAAAAATGGACTGGGAAACCCCAAAATAGATTGACGAAACCAAAATGGATTGTAAACTTAAAAATGGACTGAGGAAACCAAAAATGGACTGGGAAACCCAAAAATAGATTGAGGAACCCAAAAATGGGATGAGGGACCCAAAATGGACTGAGGAACCCAAAAAATGGATTCAGAAACCCAAAAATGGGCTGAGAATCAAAAAATTGGATTGAGGAAACCAAAAATGGGTGAGAAAACCAAAAATGGTTTGACCAAACCAAAAATGAACTGAGGGACCCATAAATGTGCTGCGGGACTCCAAAATAGGCTGAGAGACCCAAAAATGGAATGAGAGAGCAAAAAATGGGCTGAGGGACTCAAAAATGGATTGAAGATATCAAAAACGGGCTGAGGAACCAAAAATGGATTGAGAAACCCAAAATGGGTTGAGGAACCAAAAAATGGATTGAGGAACCATAAAAAATGGATTGAGGAACCAAAAAAAAGCTGAGAAACCCCCAAATTGACTGAAGAATCCCAAAATGGATTGAGGAAACCAAAAATAGGCTGAGAAAACCAAACATGGACTGATGAAACTAAAATAGATTGAGGAACCCAAAAATGGGATGAGAAACCCAAAAATGGGCTGAGGGACCCAAAATGGATTGAGGAACCCAAAAATGGATTGAGGGATGCATAAATGGGCTTAGAGTCCCTAAAATAGGGCTGAGGGATCCCAAAACGGACTGAGAAACTAAAAATGACCTGGGCAACCAAAAACTGGATTGAGAAACCCCAAAATCGATAGAGGAATCCAAAAATGGACTGGAACCGAAAAGATAGATTGACGAAACCAAAAATGGATTGTAAACCTAAAAATGCACTGAGAAAGCCAAAAATGGGCTGGGAAATCAAAAATGGGCTGAGGGACACAAAATGGACTGAGGAACAAAAAAAATGGATTCAGAAACCCAAAAATGTGCTGAGAATCAAAAAAAATGTGTTGAGGAACCCAAAACTGGGTGAGAAAACCAAAAATGGTTTGACCAAACCAAAAAAAGGACTAAGGGATCCGAAAATGGTCTGAGGGACTCCAAAAAAGGCTGAGGGACCCTAAAATAGAAGGAGAGAGCAAAAAATGGGCTGAGGGACTCAAAAATGGATTGAAGATATCAAAAATGGGCTGAGGAACCATAAAAAAATGGATTGAGGAACCCAAAATGGGTTGAGGAACCCAAAAAATGGATTGAGGAACCATAGAAAATGGATTGAGGAAACAAATATGAGCTGAGAAAACAAAAAATTGACTGAAGAACCCAAAAATTGATTGAGGAAACCAAAAATAGGCTGAGGAAACCAAAAATGGACTGGGGAACCTAAAAATAGATTGAGGAACCCAAAAATGGGCTGAGGAATCCAAAAATGGATTGAGGAACCCAAAAATGCATTGAAAAACCTCAAAATGGGTTGAGAAACCCAACAATGGACTGGGAAACCCAAAAATGGACTGAGGAAACAAAAAAATAGATTGACAAAACAAAAAATGATTTGTAAACCTTAAAATGGACTGAGAAACCAAAAATGTCCTGGGCAACCAAAAAATGGTCTGAGGAACCCAAAAATAGGCTGCGGGACCCAAAATAGACTGAAAAACCAACAAATCGGCTGAGGGACCCAAAAATGGGCGGAGAAACCCCCCAAAAGTCTTGGTAACCTAAAAATGGGCTGGGAAACCCAAAATGTATTGAGGAAAAAAAAACGAACTGAGGAACCCAAAAATAAATTGAGGAACCTAAAAATGGGTTGAGAAACCCATAAATGGTTTGAGGAACCCAAAACTAGGCTGAGAAACCCAAAAATGGGCTGAGTGACCAAGACATGGATTGAGGAACCCAAAACTGGATTGAGGAAACCAAAAATGAGCTGAGGGACCAAAAACAGACTGAGAAACCAAAAATGTCATCGGGCAAAACAAAAATCGATTGAGGAACCCAAAAATGGGCTGAAAAACACAAAAAATGGATTGAGGAACCCAAAAATCGATAGAGGAAACCAAAAATGGACTGGGAAACCCCAAAATAGATTGACGAAACCAAAATGGATTGTAAACTTAAAAATGGACTGAGGAAACCAAAAATGGACTGGGAAACCCAAAAATAGATTGAGGAACCCAAAAATGGATGAGGCACCCAAAATGGACTGAGGAACCCAAAAAATGGATTCAGAAACCCAAAAATGGGCTGAGAATCAAGAAAATTGGATTGAGGAACCCAAAAATGGGTGAGAAAACCAAAAATGGTTTGACCAAACCAAAAATGAACTGAGGGACCCATAAATGTGCTGCGGGACTCCAAAATAGGCTGAGAGACCCAAAAATGCAATGAGAGAGCAAAAAATGGGCTGAGGGACTCAAAAATGGATTGAAGATATCAAAAACGGGCTGAGGAACCAAAAATGGATTGAGAAACCCAAAATGGGTTGAGGAACCAAAAAATGGATTGAGGAACCATAAAAAATGGATTGAGGAACCAAAAAAAAGCTGAGAAACCCCCAAATTGACTGAAGAATCCCAAAATGGATTGAGGAAACCAAAAATAGGCTGAGAAAACCAAACATGGACTGATGAAACTAAAAATAGATTGAGGAACCCAAAAATGGGATGAGAAACCCAAAAATGGGCTGAGGGACCCAAAATGGATTGAGGAACCCAAAAATGGATTGAGGGATGCATAAATGGGCTTAGAGTCCCTAAAATAGGGCTGAGGGATCCCAAAACGGACTGAGAAACTAAAAATGACCTGGGCAACCAAAAACTGGATTGAGAAACCCCAAAATCGATAGAGGAATCCAAAAATGGACTGGAACCGAAAAGATAGATTGACGAAACCAAAAATGGATTGTAAACCTAAAAATGCACTGAGAAAGCCAAAAATGGGCTGGGAAATCAAAAAATGGGCTGAGGGACACAAAATGGACTGAGGAACAAAAAAAATGGATTCAGAAACCCAAAAATGTGCTGAGAATCAAAAAAAATGTGTTGAGGAACCCAAAACTGGGTGAGAAAACCAAAAATGGTTTGACCAAACCAAAAAAAGGACTAAGGGATCCGAAAATGGTCTGAGGGACTCCAAAAAAGGCTGAGGGACCCTAAAATAGAAGGAGAGAGCAAAAAATGGGCTGAGGGACTCAAAAATGGATTGAAGATATCAAAAATGGGCTGAGGAACCATAAAAAAATGGATTGAGGAACCCAAAATGGGTTGAGGAACCCAAAAAATGGATTGAGGAACCATAGAAAATGGATTGAGGAAACAAATATGAGCTGAGAAAACAAAAAATTGACTGAAGAACCCAAAAATTGATTGAGGAAACCAAAAATAGGCTGAGGAAACCAAAAATGGACTGGGGAACCTAAAAATAGATTGAGGAACCCAAAAATGGGCTGAGGAATCCAAAAATGGATTGAGGAACCCAAAAATGCATTGAAAAACCTCAAAATGGGTTGAGAAACCCAACAATGGACTGGGAAACCCAAAAATGGACTGAGGAAACAAAAAAATAGATTGACAAAACAAAAATGATTTGTAAACCTTAAAATGGACTGAGAAACCAAAAATGTCCTGGGCAACCAAAAAATGGTC